>VOMN01086619.1:0-11922 GCA_014899125.1 Orchestia grillus
CACAGAGCAGGTCTTTCAACTGCTAACCAGTTCCAACCTTACCCGTGCTCTGACTCGCGGTGCCCTGAGGCTTTGTAGATAACAACAGGTCATAACACAATCGATCCTGACTTTTAGCAGACCTTCTTCTGGAGCATTTCTCGATTCTCGAAGAGACCTCCAGCGAATATCCTACTCGATTATAAGTCCTATAACTTATTTTGAAGAAACTTCCACCTTTGCATGATGTTTTTGCGATGTTTTTTATTATGTAGGTACCAAATATACTATTCAATAGATTATCAGACCACTAGCCATCTATAAAGTTTTCGTCTCATTGACCTCTGACACGTATGTCGTCGAAAGCATCCCTCTCCCGATACCACTCCTTCTGCTCAGGTCATTACTAGGCTAAAGCAGCCCTGTGACACTCAGAATTGAGAAGAAAAATATATTTCATTGAACAAAATCGTTCACATTTAGATACTAAGAGAAAGACTCGCTTAAACTACCCTCCTTCCTTCCAGGGCTCAAAATTCTTACCGTTTTGGCCAGCACGGCCTAAGATTACAAGGCCCGTTTGAAAACGTCATTTTGAATAGCGTTCAAGCCTCGGCTGGTCCGGTGTTGCCATCGCCAAGAGAAAATTTTTTGAAAAATAAAAATTTATTAGTGAGAATTTAAATTTTTTGAAAAACAAGTTTTCTTCATGTTTACAACACTCATTTGTTCAACACTAGACAAGATACCTGTGTGTGCCTTGAAAACCCTTCAAGTATAAGAAGCAACCAGGTTCTACTCCCACTCTCTTTGTAAAAGAATAGGAACTATTATGTTCCTGAATAGAATATGCTTACTAAGGTTACTCCCAGCTGTCTAAGCGCACATATAAATGTAATACAAAATAAACCCAAGATAAAGACCTTCACGATCCATGCGATACTAACTATCCACGTACGACCTGTCCTTAAAAAGAACAACTAACACGTTTTGAGCAGCACAAAAAGAAACAAGTCATTAACGCACATGTTTGTCATAGGATCCTGAGAGCAAGTTCTTCATGGAGCTGTACCACGAGGCCTCGGGGCCGACGGGCGACGAGACGGAGCAGGGAGTTGTGGCGTTGGAGCTCAGGTGGCGGTATTTCTTCTCGGTTTCTCTGAGGCACTCGCGGCAGTGCTGGATTTGCTCCTCCTCAAATGACATCACGGCATTCTGGAGGGAAAATAGTTTAAAGGGGTTTCAAAAATATCAATAGTGCCATAAACTTGTTCAGACAGTGCTACCTTGCCTAACAAATGAACTAATGCAGAATACAGAGCTACTAAAAGTTTCACTGAAGTCAAATGGTACAGACCCATAGCATCACATACAGTATAGCCTAAAAGAGTCACTTATTAAAGTAGCCCATGAGATTGTGGAGTACGCCTAGTTCAGCATAAAGAAACAAGAGTACTGGTTTTTAAAAAGGTTCCCTGTGCATGATGTAGGTACTCCACTCTGAACCCAAATGTTATTCACAGTAATTCTTCACACACTCTCTCTTTCATGCAATAGCAATGCTAGTCATTTTCATGAAATTATCCCTACAGAAAAGAGTTTTTTAAAATTTTAACTTGGTATGTAAAGATATATAAAGTTGGCTGATTACAGACAGAATCTGCCAATTTTGCAAAATAACAAAAAATGGTCATGCCTATTGATAGTTTGGTACCAGAACTAATACAAATACCCTTACAGTTTACCATATACTCACATAACTCAAGCTAAACAGTAAAACTTTAAACCAAAAAAACATAACCCAGCCTTTATTTTTTCCCTTCAATTGTCTAGTCACTTTACAAAGGTAGTCTTATTTTAGTAGTCATTTGATATGAGTATTACATTTCTTTACCCATCTTGCAACAGAATTATTTCTTGTCTCTTTACACGAGTAGTTCATTTCTGGTACAAGGAAAATCTCCAACTTTCCTCATAAACTCCAGTTGATGGTTGAATATAAATTCTTGTACCTGAACTCCCTTTAATTTTTTGGAAGTATATAACTGAATCCAGTCAAATTTTATAAAGCAATTTTTTGTACTTTAAAATCTAACTTAAGAAGAGAAATATAAACTAAGGTCAGTCAAAATGTCACATTATGGACATTTCCCTTACCATAAAAGTAAGGTAACCATATTCATCTCACCATGAAGGTTAAGTAACAGTAACCCACAGCCATGTGGCAGCTGTGGTCTTTGTGCTGGCAGAAAAGTTTTTCAGCAGCTGTAAAGTCATTGTTGAGCATGAGGTCTATGCCATGGCATGCCAACTTGGCATACTCCTCCGATGACAGGTTGACGGATTCCAGTGATGCAGCACCAAGCTTCTGTTCCTGCTTCACACAGCTTGCAGTTGCCATTACTGCTAGAAAATTAGACAAGATAAGTTTTAAATAATTCTTAACTTAAGAGAATGTCAATTGATCAAAACAAACCTGTCCTAACCTAACCTAACTCTAACATTATCAGGAGGAAGCACAAGATTGCAAGACATTTCGTATAATATGAACACGTTGTTTCCATTGTTTCCATCTTATTAAACTTTTGGAAATGAATTTCCTCAACTCTGAAAAAATCTATCCGATGATATTAAAACAAAAGCTATATAATAAATAGAATAATCTGCATAGAATTCCAACTTCAATTAAACATTACCTAAATTTTAAATCAAATATTGGACATTATCTTAAATTTGCCTCACTTAAAATAAATGAGATATTTCATTTTAAAATTATGTCAATATCATTGGCTAAATCTAGAAATAAATAATATAAGCAACCTATCTTGAAAAGATCAACTGCTCATACAATGAAGAATATATATGAGAACTTATGAGAAACTCAGTATCTGGACCATACCTAGCTATAATAATTACAACTTCAGAAGTTATGGTACAAAAATGTTTCAAGTAGGTAGACACTTTAGGCAGAAAAACATAAGTTAGTTCAACTTTGTCATAGCTGTTGTAAACAGTATTTTTTCCTACCCAAACTTACAAACTGGTTCTTAAGCTGGCTTTTAATTTAAAATATCTATCTATGCCGGCAAAATATACTATCTATATTCAAATATTTTGCCATCAAAGAGTCAAAATTTAAATTTTAAATATACAACTTTAAAATCTGAAGTACCTAGCAATTGGTATATAAGAACATAACAGTATACAATTACACAAGTCTCGGTAACTTTTAATATGATACTAGAAATTGAATAACACTCCAAAGAGAGAATTTATCTATACTAAGTACTCGTATCACTCGTGGAAGCATTATATCAACTGTTAACATAAAATCAACGGTGACATGTCTCCACAGTACCGGCAACACCATGTATGCCTTTCTGTCTAATTCCAGCAAACCAAATCAAAAAAGAAATTGATTGATATCAAAATGCTAACATAACTTTTGTATTATTTGTCCTTTCGAAATTGAAACCAAAATTTGCAAACGAAGATTCAACGCACTCTACAGTTACCCATAACGTAGCTCATAATCGCGCTTCTTAAATCAACTTACTAACCCGTTTTTTTTTATTATCCCTATCGTTTAAATAACTCTCTGAACTAATTGCAGGCTGATTTCAAGTTTTTAAAATCGATGCATCTTGAAAGTAAAGTCCATTCCGACAGTAGTCGGAACCATAATATTGGCCTTTTGCAATAAATCACGGAAGGCATCCCGTCGTTGATATGTTTCTGAACATTATTTCTCGCAGGATCATTGCAGTGGAGCACAATGTGACGTCATATTTGTATCCAAATAATTGCGTTTTAGGCGCACTACAAAATATATTTACGGAATTAAGGAGATACTTTTGTTGATAATACTTTCAGTGTAGCCTACTGCCCAGAACGTCTTATTCATTACACAGTTTTCATTGTAGTCTCACTTGATATACATTTTTTTTGCGAGGCAGAAGCCTTTTATTCACATAGTTTATCACACAGGAAAGTAGCTAAAAATCAGTTTATTTATACAACCTGTTCCCTGCTCTCATACGCGTTTTCGTGCTCTTTTCACTATTTTTTGGTTACGTAATGTCAAGGTAGGTTAGTGTCAGGTTAGTTTTTCATTTGTTTAGTTCGCTTGACCATAATAGGGACAGAACTTAGCCTACATACAACGGCAGACACAACTTGTGAAACTTGGATCGGAACTTCCGCAGAGTTTTCATTAAAGCATTGTAAAAGTTGACACAGGGAAACGGAAACTTTTAAAAATTGAATAAGGGTCTAAAATATCTAATAATAAAATTTTACTGGCAACAGTTGAACAGCCACAACTTGCTCCAGTATCTCAGGGGTACACCACGAATTTATCTTGAATTCTTTGTTCCAATTCATCCAGCGCCATTGGCCGAGTCAAGTAGACCCAGCTCTTAAGCTAGCCCCGCAAGAAAAATCTCAAACAGACAAATCCGGTGATCTTGGGGAAGAGTGAATATTACCGAATCTTGGAGATGACGCATTTGCCGGACAATTCTCACGCACCAAAGTGAGCTTAAGTACATAACACAATGCAGTCGGGTCGATTTTACGCTGCGACTCTCGCACAACTGCCATTGATTACCTTGCAGTGTGCGATGTCGCACCATCTTGTGATGAAACCATTTCTTTTAATCAAGGAATATTGTCCAATTCAAATCAAACAAAGATTGCAACATTTCAACGAGCAATGAATGAGGAACCTCCAGAGCAGATTGGTATAATGCATACGTAAAGGAAGACGTCATCTACAATTCTACATAACGTAATTTTCAACAATTGATAATTTGGATTATTGCCTCATAAAAAGCAGGTTGTAGTGGTTCAATTTGACGCAAATAACTTTTTCTTGTTGAATTTTTCTATTTCAATGGGTTTTCTGTGTCGCCCATGTATTAGTAACTTAAAGCTCGCATATATACCTCTCTGTATAAATTTTTCTGTGCGTCTAAATCTTTCAAAAATATGGTTTGAATATCAAAAAAAGTTCTATTTAGTGAGGCTAAAAGGAAGGCTCTACAACAAAAATAGGACCTCCTACAGAGTAGACCGCACTAAAGTAAATATTAATGGAAAAAATACATAAACGTTTTCTTCTGCTTGAAAAGGCACCAGATGATTTGCATATAATAAACTGGTTTGGTTCACTTATCATTAGCAATTGATTTTGATCTCGTGAGTATTCGAGTTAGAATGTGACAGAAAAATATTAATGAATGTGCTCTATGAGCACCATAGAAATGCTCAGTGGTATGTCTGGGGTGCTGAGATGATTTAAGCATGAGCAATTTGCAGGTTATTGATGCAGTGATGAAATATTTGGTTGAGGTATAGAATAAACAACTGAAAGTGAATGGCTAACTGACTTTGATTATGTTAATCCCCAAAAATGAGGGCTCGAGTTACGACAAGCTGGCTTTTTCAATGGTACCACATATTGGTATATTTTGCATAATGAGACCCAGTGTGATCCCTGAGGATTTTTTTAACTTCCATATGACAGGCAGTAATTCAAAAGAAGCCGCCGAGCTGTTCGATGAGTGGTTACTCGGGGGAGTTGCTAGGCCGCATTGAAAGCCTTGACTATCGAAGTTTTTCGATTTCAAGTTCAAGTTCGAACTGATGCGACCACAACTACAACGCACTCTTTTGGAGGCAAGTGTTTACTGAGCTTCTAGCAGCTATTGAGGAACATTTTTAAAATAATTTTTAACGGTTAAATTCCCTAGGAGTAAAGGTTGCGGTAACGCTCTAGTAATGTTTATAGCAAGATTACAATGATTATTTTGCAGGTGAAGATCACAAAGTCACGCAGAGCTGACTGTGTCTCAGACGAAACTATATTACTTCAATTAAAGTTAAAGCCCGGATGATTTCGAGAGGGGCCCAAATATGTAATTGAAAATGAAATCTGTAATTTGAGTTATCAAAGCTACGATTTGTTCGAAAACACTACGTACGCTATTATACTAAAAATTGAAGATGAGCCACATAATAGAATAAAATTAGTTTTGGTTTCAGTTTCAATAACACATTATAGAACAAGCGCGTTCTTCGTTCGCGGAACTTTAGCGAGCATAAATGAAATTACAAAATTACAACAGCTTTCTGAAAGAATTTATTACGCATTTATCAAAAAAGAGCTTTTCCAGCATGGACCTGATATTTTTTCTTTGTACTAATTTGTCCTTCGAGTAAATACACTCTACCATCAAGGAATAGTGGTATCTTTCACGGTCATTTATTGACTGTTTCTTTCCACTCGTAAGTTACCGATATTGGCATTTGAGTCCTCTCCTCGCTAAAAGCTAGCGAAATCAACAATAAACCCTAGGGTATGCTCCCTCCACGCTGTGTCCCTGAAAACGCGGCCCAAGTGTTCTTCCCGATTATTACATCTCCCACTATAGCCAGGAATGAAACTCAATAGACACATTAGTACAGTAGACACTCAATAGACAAGCCAATACATTGTACTATCGTACTCGACTAACCGGTGCTTACCTTATGTCTTTAGTCCTTACTAATAACCACTAATATAGGGATCAGTACTCATGGAAATTGAATATGGATTTTAGGGAAGCACAGTCTAGTATAATAAGTAGAATAGATAGAAAACTAGGCTTAGGGGTACTCACGACACGTATATACAAACACACCCCTAGCACACGTTGTGCACTGCATGGCTTCTAAAAAGGTACCGACTCACGGCTTCGCCTCGGCAAGGGGTGCGCGGAAGCCGCAACGTTGCCAGAAACATTTACAAATTTAAAAACTTCTAGAAATATTCTCAATGTATTATACCCACGTATGTTTATGAGCAGTCGTATGCACTATACATCTCTTTGTCACCACTCAGGTTGTCTTTGACTCCGCAGGTATTCTAATGAGAACGCAAAATGAGTAATGTTGAACTTCCATCATGATTAAGTATTTCGAAGCTGATAAGAATACATGTGGAAAATACCATTCGTTCGAAAGAAAAAAGAATGAGCGTGACGGTAAACACCTTCAACTCAAACATTTCGAAGTCATCAGATTTTGCAATTAGCGCTCAATTATGGACTAACTCAAAACCTAAAATTGATAAAATATGAAATTGAAATTATGCGCTTAACTCTGAAAATAGCGCCAGGATGTACAAATGAAACCACTGAATTTATGCGCATTAAATAGAACCTAAAACTGAAATTGATATCCAGAGGCAGTACACTAACATAATGCAGGTGTTTATTCGTATGTACTTACTCTAGAATTTTAATATACAGTGATTCAGTGCATTTTAAGTCTCAAAATAAGCAAACCAGTAGTATCTCCTGCGGAGCTAGTTTTTTTAATCAGTATGTTGGAGTGAGGTCACAAAATAAATCATTACGATTTATTATCTCACCGGCGCAGCTTATTTTTTACCGATACCCAGTAAAATTCTTAATGAAAATGGATGCGCATTTATTGTAGCTGCCTAGGGAATACTTCAGCTTATTGCATACTCACTACTAGGTGAGTCAAATTTCCCAACTTATCGATCGCAGTCTCCCTGATGTTCATTCACGACTGCGACTGAGGAAAACGCATGACAATAATCGCTCATAGGGGAACATGAACTATAATTAATGAAAAGAATAGATATTGTTCTCTCAGTCACAAACTGAATATTGGGGGGACAACCTTTAATAAGTTAGAAAATTTAGTTTGCCTGTTTTTAAAATTTAAATATATCTAAGGTTTTGTAGAATGAGAATGAATGAAAAATAAATGTCCTTTCTAACCATATTCTTATTTAAAAAGCATTACTAGAAAACATAAGCATTGTCCTTTCCAATATTTTTATCTCATCAAATCCAAGTAGTTTAATGGTATCACCTACTCGAAAAGTTTCTAAAAAACTCATATGTATCAAGCTTCGTACTTATTATTTCATTTGTCTTTAGGTATAATTCCCATACGAAAATTTTGCTTGTTTCGCAAGTTCAAAAATTTGGAAAGAATGATTGAATTTCATGTAGCAGTAACATCATTTACTTCAAGAGCTTCGATTAAAACCAATACTTGACTGTTACCATAACGTCTGAATCAATCATGGAGATGCAATTGTAAAAAAATACAAACAAAATAGCATTTCACAGATGTACGAAAATCCATATCTGATATTAGCATACAGTAGAAAATGCATAGAGTTCTACTTATACAATTCAATTTTAAGTTGAAGAAATCATCACGTGCGGAGTAGAATATTTGCTGACAAACAAACGCTATCAGTACCTACAGCTCGCAAGTTTCTCAGGCTGTGTAGGTCACATGATGTGTGTAGGTTTTGCGGCGCACTTTGTCAGTTATCCTTATCACGTCAGTTTTCCTTATCACGTCAGTTTTCCTTATCACGTCAGTTTTCCTTATCACGTCAGTTTTCCTCGCGTGTCATGACCAGCGTGCGCTGATTCTAACAAAACATTACCAGAATAAGCGTAAAAAATGCATGACCTTTGCGTCGTCAAAAAACCATTAGCACTAAAACTTACGGACAATTAGAGAAATAATTTGAAGAGAATCTAACACTCCACCATTTTCACCTAGAGATCATGAATAAAAAAATCGTAAAGTAGTTTAGGAAGCAATATTAGCTAAAATATTTCCAGTACAACGTAACCCATCCGACACTTGTGAAGATCAAATCTTACACCTACCAGGTTCAAATGAGCATTTTTAAAATTATATCTCTCAATCATCTCTACAAATTCTAACTTTCGTGTTTAATTGTTTGCAAAAAGAATAAATGTATTGTGAATTACTCATAAAATAGTTTATGGGAAGCAGAAGTCTGAGTTATAGCTCCATAGAGACCTTGCACCTCCTCTTCTATCGTTCCCACTGAGAAAAATAATATAACACTAAATAACTAAACTTTCGTTGCTATCATTTCTTAAAGCAATTGGTAAAAAACATATTTACTAATAAACCGAAATATTTACTTAGTTTCTCTATTCCCTTTCGCTTAGAAGCCAGAATACGACACATCTAGGAAGAAAGCAATAGAAATGCGCTGTTGCGTCGTGTGATCCAATGCCACGACGCGTGAGAACCAAATTGCAAGGTGGTCGATAGCACGGACACAGGAGCTGTGGGCTGACCAGGAGAGCGAGATAAGGCCCTCGCTCACACCAATTTAGCTATATATGAAAGCTGAGAAGAGCCGGGCCCAGAGTTGGAGCAGCGTGTGAACTCTGTACAGCATGAGGCAACTGGTGTTCCTGTGCGCCATCTTGGCGGCTGCCCAAGGTGAGAAAATGGCAAGTTTAATTTCAATAAGTAAAGGAAGATTGTGTACAAATTGAACTTATTGATTTTTGATCACTTTCCATTTTCAAACAAATACAATATCGAGAAAGTACCTTTTCATAATAGAATCGTGTATTTTTACAGGACGTCTGCAAAAAATAAACACGGTTTTGTGGAAAATTACTTTCCATGGAAACGAGTGGGCGCTAAAACAAATTAAGCATCAATTTTTACCGTAAGGAAGGCTTCAAAAACTTCGCCAAAATTGTTTTGAAAGTTAAGACGCAATCTCGCAAGGCGTTAAGTAACGGGGTTGGGTTATTGTTACTTGCTCTTGGAAAAAAGCTCCCACAATTTGTCGTATGTTGAAGCCCGACATCATACTTTGTTTACAGTCGAATAACAGAGTAGGGAAACCAGTGGTAAGGAAACTAGGATATGCTAGTCAAAATTTAGCCTGTACCTGTACTGGTAAATCTAGCAAAAATGTAAAGGGGTTATTGGTGAAAAATATGTCAGGAATTTATATTACATAACGAGTACTATCAATCAACTTTATAATTTGGGGTAAAATATAATTCTAGGGAATTATGACAAATGAATGCATTAAACTAGTACAACATTAAATATGGGCAATCTTAAATACGCTTGAGCTAACTTTCCGAACAGTTGGACTTAATAAATAATGAAAATTGAAACACTTCTAAAAAATAATACATACTTGAATATTGCTGGTTAAAAACTCTACGCAGTTTGCGACCCACTTTTAACTATCTCATTCCCTGAAGCTCCACATACAAACCTTGAAGTATGAAAGATTATGGTGGTCCTAAGCCTGATGATAAGCACGACTGTGTAAGAAACGTAAATGACAACCGTGACACCGCAGAATATTTTCAAGTATAATTACAGTAGAATCTTGTGAAGCAGTGGATGAACGCCAGCTGAAAACTAACAGGGCAAGATTGTAAAGGGCAGAATACGACTAATAAGATCAAAGGCGGAAGCACAAATGGCAATACATGCTCACTCATCACTATTTGGAGAAGCTATTGGGGAATAGTGAGGGAATGTTAGACAAAAAGCAAGTAAACCTACATACATCACAATTTTAATCTGGATTTTCTAGGTGCACTCACCCAACATTGAAAAATGTACGTCTCAAAGAACGCCACTTGGTAAATTTAAAGAACGCTCAAATGGAGACCGTACTATAGAGTGTACAAAATTATAACAGTTATCTCCCTATAGAGTGTACAAAATTATAACAGTTATCTCCCTGGAGTCCCCACGCACTGTGCAGCTTACTGACCTGTGCAAGCTCGGTCTGGCCGAGGGGTGGGCGGGCGACTGGTGAGCTACAGCCGGTCTTTTGGGATAACTGCAACAGGCTCACAGATAAATCTTAACTCGCAATTCTTAACATGATTCAACCCGTTTACATGCATTCAATGTTGAAAAATATTATACAGGGGCATATAAGTACCATTAAAGTTTTAAAATTTATTAACCTATGTAATTATCAGATATATAACATAATTTGACTTGTTCCCTGGGATAGAAGCACCATTATCAACTTTGCTAACCACTGAGTACTATGGAACAAATCAGGTTAATTTATCTCATCAATTGCCTTTGTAACCAAATTTTCAAACTGTTATGAGACTTCATGACTACCCTGTATGACTCTCACGGAAATACATTCAAAGAATATTTAACTTCGATGGCTCTCTGAGCTCAACAGTTCACTAGCCCTGGTCCAGACCCACACACCTAGCGTGCACTCAGCTATGCACGGCTGCAAGGCCTATGGACGCACGTCTCCGTTTTAGACTTTCGTGCACATCCATGGTAGATATTACGATTTAAGGATAATTTTCTGTGTTGGAAATACAGTACTTTAGAAATAATACAATTCTTCATTCTCTCACTTTCTGAGCTTAACTACCACCATACAGACGTACAAAGCCCGACATATGCTTTATAAATTTCAACTGTAAATAGGTCGATCAGCATTAGAAAAAAAATAGAATCTTGTAGTTGTGCTGATCAGTAGCTCAAAATACATGCAGCTCATTGTTATTCATTCAGTGGCACTTTTATCCACTTCTATTCTAATTTAGGCACAAAATATTTTTGCATGAACACCAACTGTCCCCATACGGGGACTGGAAGGAGACAACTCATATTCAGCTCATTAAGTTCACCTTATGCAACTACTGTACATACAATAATCCTCAATATTCCAAGAAATACTTCTCTTCTCCAAAAAGAAACGCCACAGGATTTTACGTATCGACCACACCACAGCCATCGCTTCTAGACGTAATTCAAAGTTCAGTACCAGATCCAACTTATTCTAGCATCATAGCCAGTCAGTTAAACATGCACGTAGTACAACATACACTGCAATATCTATAATGAATCTCCCCTCCCCCATCCAGCTATGTCTGGCACCACCCGCGTGTGCGAGACGACCACCATCTCGGAGGCGTGGCCGGGCGGCTACAAGGGGACGGTGTCCTTCTCAGCCCCTGCTGCTTACTCGTCCGTCACACTCGAGTTCCTCCTCCTGCACCCCGCCACCAGCATCCAGGTCCGCAGGGGGGGCCCGTAGGCCTCAGTTACATGAGAATGATAGCC
>VOMN01086631.1:0-14968 GCA_014899125.1 Orchestia grillus
ACAAATTGTTCCTCTTTTACAGTCTACTGAAGATGAGCGTTGCCTAGTTCGAAAGCTCTAGAGAAAGAAAAATTTTAAAATTAAAACAATATATTTTTACCTGCCTTTATTTTGTGTTTTTTAAATCGACTGAAATTCCCCCGAAATAAATTTATTTGAATTATGTTGCACATTAAAAAGCAGATATTGAAGATTGTTGTAGAGGGATTATTAACGCTCATAAACTATATCTAAAGGTAAATTACCTACACGAAAGTACAACAACCAGTAATAATTTTTAGTCTAAGTGAAGACTGAATGAATTTAAAGGGCAGATCTGAATAAATACGATATGGTGAGCAAGAGAGGTGTAGGCACTTTTTGTATGATCATTAAACAATACATGAGATAGAAACTTTTCGAGAAATATTGACTAAATTTACCCATAGTTTTACGCGTAATGTAAATATATTTTTTCAGAACTTTATTTTCTACATTTGGCGCAAAATGAGCAAAATTTGCGAAGCCATTAATGAATTGTATCAGACAGGAAAGAAACCAGGGCAAATTTTCAGAATTCGCAAGCCTCGTGTGAGCAGATCAGGCGTTTACAAGGTCTCGAAAAGCCTTAGAAAGACAGGATCTCACCTGCGAAGAGCAAGAAGTACTTTAAATCGGTCAATTTGAACACCCGACTGATTAAAAACACACTAGAAAAAATTCAGCGAAGCCCAAGGAGAAGCATTAGGGAACTCGCTTCAGCAGCCTTTCCAAGCTATTGAACAATGCAAATTGTACTGAAGACTGATTTAAAGCTATCGTCCTGCAAAATTGTACTGAAATAGGTTGTACTGATGGTGCTGAAGAATTGTACTGAAGAAGGATTTAAAGCTATCGTCCTGCAAAAAGAGTTAAGCTCAACTACTGTCTGAACGCACAAGCAGCCAAAACCCCGCATCGAACGAAGCTTCTTCTTAAAAAACTTAGTGATGACATTCAGCCTCATGTTCTGTGGATTCACGAAAAGTTATTCGCTGTACAAATAATCCATAACCTCCAAAATGATCTTATAAACGTGAAAACTAAGCAAGAGATCTCTGTAAAAAGCATAAGCTACTCCAGAAGCCGGCCTCTGAAAAGGTTTGACGAGGTGTAACCTCGACAGGAGAGACAATTCAGCTCAAATTTATCGAAGAATGGATAACGATAAACCCGCACACATATTTGAGCTTGCTGAAGAACAAGTTAATTTTTTGTATCCATAGAACATAAGATGAACCTGGAATTACTCTTCCAACAGGATGGAGCCACCTCTCATGCGGTCAACCTCTTTCACAATTGGTATTAAGGACAATACTCGCACGGTTGGTTTCTGATCCAACGAGCTGAGGCCTCTCTCTTCACCAGATTTGAGCCCCATGGACTTAAGATGGTAGATCATTCTTGAGAGTAAAGGATGTTCATCAATCATCTAAATGTTGGTGCTCCTAGGGCTAAACCTGTACAGTGCTAGCAAGATATCTCACCAGAAACTAATTATTCGTGTACCATGTAGTCAGGCTACCGAGAAGTTGCAACGTGTTGTGAAGGCTAGAGGTGGATGTATTGAACACTAAGAGAAAAATGTAAATTACATTGCGTTGTCATTATGGTAAGTAGAAAATTTATCGTTATTCAACTTTGCTATTCTGACGTTATTTAAATAAATTTTAGTGTACACTTTGTTTGATCACCCTATATTTGACAGTTTACCATCAGTTTCTAATCAATAAGGACGCTCCATATGAACTCAAAACTGTCTAACTTCACATTTCTCTGCAATGTTAAAATTTATTATTCGAACAGCACAATACATCAGCGACAGAGTTTGAACAAGCACAACGAATTGATGGTGCGAGCGAAAAAGAATATTCAGAAGAAGGGGGATTGGGGGGGGAGGTGGTGGAAGGAAGGGCGAGAAAGGGAAAGAAACCAATAAAGACTGGTAGTGAAGTATGTCAAGTCCCAATCCTGTGAGAGAAGGAAAGCGTAAAAGAGGAAATCAGCTTCAGAACTCCAAACCAAAGTCACAGTAGATGCCTGGAGTAGAGGTGCTGATCCTGAAGTGACACATAACAACCCTACCTGTATCACTAGTAGGAAGGGCAGGTACTCGAGGCACCTGAGGCAAAGGAAAATCCCCAAAATATCCTAACGAGGGGAGACGCAGTATGAATGAGTGTTTGAAGGCACCTAATGAAACCTCTCAATACTCAAACACATGTCACGTTCCGAATTTAATCTGGAGAATAACCTTTTCAACGTACGTTTGAGAGGAAAAGTTAAAAAATTGAGGCTGGTTGAACTTGTAAACTTAAGTAAAAAAAGGCTCGAGCGCAACCAGTGCTGTTCAGTCTGCAATGGTTCACTCAGATAAACTAATTTACGAACTTCCTCATGAGCACTAAAGAAAGGATAGACAGAGTTAGAACTTGCCGACACAGAACTGACGAGGACAGACATAGACCTAACGATTACATACACAGTCATACGTAACAGACACAGAACTAACGATTCCAGACACAGTCATAAGTAACAGACACAGAACTAACGAAGACATACACGGTCATGACATCTACCTGAGGCTAAGGAGCGGTTAGGGACATAGGACTCAGCATCTTGGGCATCATTAGATTGAACTAGCGAGCTAAAAGAAATATAATTTCCAATTGTAAAACACATCACATGAATATGACGAAAAACCTCTTCGAAATAAATTATACTCAAAAATAGCGAAGGAATACACAAAAAGTCATTACGACAAGGATTCAAGTAGATTTCGCAAGCATAAATAATTACAAACGTACTTTATAGACGCGTTTAAAGTTTTTACGTGACGCAAACATGAAACAAACGAAAATTCAGGGAGAATGACAGTTTGGAAATGAAATTAAAAACAAAATTAGCATATAATCAAAAAATGCTTAGCATCACAAGGAAGTCTAGCTCATGTGTCTCGTAAGAGCTTGCAGAAACTAAATACAAAATCAAGTTCATTCATCAGGTCGTTAAAAATACGGACACAACATCTAATAGACTCAACTTTTTTGATTCAAAGCAGAACAAACAAAACATGAACAATCTAAAACGGTTCCGGGAATATGCAGAAGTCTTACGTGGAATATGACACTAAAAACTATTATCAAACTCACGGTTCCTGAGCAGCAGGAAGGGAGAGAGAGTGAGTGCAAAATTGAGATTTGCAAGTGTGCCTAAAAGAGCGCCAGCCAGAGAGCTTACCTTGCCTCGTTCCCGACTGCCTGGCTCTCTTTCTGCAGCCTCCTCTGGCTTCCTCAGACGGGCACTTACGCTGGAGTCTGTTGGCCGCTTACATTCGTCATGAATTTCGCCGGCTGAATGGGCTGAATTATGATGCGTTGAATGCTGCTGGCTTGGGTCCGCAGATTGCACATTGTTGAGCTCTGCTGCGTAAGAACCGTGTTGCTGTTCTTTTCTGTTTTGATCCAATGTCGCCACGTGTGAAGCATGAGACTGGTTTTGATCAGATGTTTGGCCGTGAGTCTGTTCGTGTTTAGCTTGATTTTTAGACTTTTGAGTGCTGCTTCGGCCTTTGGAGACGGATTTCGATTCTTTGTGGGACCGGCGCTTACTTGATAACGATCGTCCGGAGTGGCGACGGCTAGGGAAACTTTCATCGTTTTGCAGCTTCAGATCTTGTACATCTGTGAGACTGCAATAGCGATGACTGCTTCGTAATTCACTCGTATCAGGTGCATTCGGGGGCTGGTATTGTAAAGATCGGCATTCCAATTCGTCGTTGTCTACATGGAGATGCCTAGAAAACTTCTCGGAACGATGGCTGCTTCCATGATCACTGCTTCGCCTTTCCTTTACTGAATCGCGATTGCATGATCGGCTCCCACGGTGTCTGTGGTGTCTCTTTTCATGATGCAGTCGCCTTTCCTTTGATCTAGAGTGATCACATTCGTCGGAATCTGAGAACTGAGATTTGGTCGACGACTGATGTTGCTCCTGAAGTTTTTGATAGAGATCTTGTTTACGCTGATTTTGAAAATCGTACTCTTCCTGGCAGCGTTTCTGATGCTGCTTCTGTATTTCGAGTAGTTGTTTCTGTAAAAATTCACTGGACGGTTCTTCAATAGGTTTGACTTGATACGTATGAAGAGCAATGTCATGAGCATAAGGAGAATATTGCAACAGTTGCTCTTGATTTAGAAGAGGCGTTGACTGGGGATGCCCTTGCCAGTTGTATTGCGTAATAGGTGATGGCATTTTTTGATCGATGTGCTGGGGAGGCTTCACCACGTAGCGCTTCAACTGCTGGGGAGGAGCAGGGGTAGGGAGTGTGCGGCTCATATACTGCGACGGGCTAGGGTGCTGAGAATGTGAATTAGATACTTGATAATCTTTCAAATCGAGATGCGTCACCTTTAACTCTTGGTCGACCCCCGTGGAGGACTGAAAATCAGATATTTGATTGAAATCCGAATGCCTGTAGTTCAAAGGCCTCCTGGGATCAGCAGGGTTGTGAACACCGTACGTATTCTCTTCGTCCTGCCGTAGGTCAGTGTGCGAGCGTGTGGTGAAGGCAGCTCGTGCGAGTGACAGCGCTCTGTAGCGCACCTGGAGACTTGTTGAAGCAGAGACTCCGCGGGCGAGACCTGACAGGGAGGAACGAGAAGGCGGCTGCGAAGGAGGTGTGCTTTGGGAGGCAGTAGTTGAGGCTGGAGGCAGGAAAGAAGAAACGTCAAAAGGTGGAGTTTTGGCAAGAGGAGAGGGTGGGAGAGGCGACGCCGGTGGGCACAGCTCTGGAGGAGGCTGGATTGTGCTTAAAAGAAGTGGCTGATGAGGGAACGCCTCTTTATTGCCCTTCCACGAAGGAACAAGAGACACGAGCGTGTGAGGTGACGGCGGAGGAAGGGGTACGTTGTATGCAGACGATTGAGGAAGCTTGCGTCGTTGCAGGCTGCGTGGTAACAAGGATTCGGGAGGGGCTTCTGGAGGACTCCTCACTGGATGTGAATGTCGACGATGATGAGAGAGAGGGATGTCATCAGCGGCGCCTACGCCGCCTTCTCTCTTTTGACTACCGTCGCGTTTGTCTTTCTTGTGCCGGGGAGGAGGCAGCGGCGGCTTACTGAACGTCAGATTGGCGCTGTCGGAGACTTTGTCTGGTGGGCGCAAAGGTCGGCCAGACGAGGGGGCGAGGGCTCCACGTAGTAAAAGTTTGTAGCCACAGCCATCACAGCCGCTGTTACTACCAGCACCGAGCTGCCAGCATCCACACAAACCAGCCATCAATGACAACAAAAGAGCACACCTCACTTTGATGGCCTCGAAACAAGGTTATTAAAGAGAACTTTGGGTTTTCCGGCACCTGAGGTCATTGTTATGAAGTTTCTTTTTGTATTACATAGGAACAGCACAGAGACTAAAGAATAACCGACTTCAAGCAACAAAGAGCCGTACCTTCGAGGTGTAAGGGCTCGTGTGCATGCACTAGTAATGGCTTAGCACTCACACGAGGGGATTATATTGAGCTTTATTTTCGGAGTATGAAACTAATCTAAGAGAAATCGTTGTACCACAGTTTGACATAGATATGTGTTCTCATCACTACCGAAATTTATTTCGTTGAAAACTGTTCGTGTTGACAAAGTAAAAAAACAACAAAAGGGGAACAAGGAATACAAAACGGATATGTCTGAGGGCCTACTAAGGGCACACAAAGGGAATTCCTGCAAAACATCAGCTGCGGTAGAAACTTACTTGATCCTCAAAACGTGAATACACTTCAGCGCAAGTCAAGCAGTACATAAATGGAGGTCTATATATGCGGTAAAATTTGTTACTAATGCAGTAAACCCAAAATATATCAGTTCCGTACGTCAATAATTCGACAGAGACCTCGTTTCCAATCGATAAGAGTCTCACTAGAAAAAGTCACACAAACTGCCACTGGGCTATTTTATACTACTTTTTTTTACCATTATGTAAGGACAGCTTGAAGAAGTGTTGTAACAGTAGCATGAAAAGAACATATATACCTCTGGAGGCGGAGCTTCGACATAATTTTGCAGAATTTACGTTGAATAAGTATAAGGATTTGTTTTACCCGGTGTGTCTGAATAGAATTTAAAAAATTAAGAGCTTGCAAAGGTATATGATGATGTGCGGGCAAATTACGGCATCATCTCCTGCCCATGCGGCCGCTGCAGCGCTCCCGTCTCCTGTCTCACACTGCCGGCTTTGCAACCCACTTTCAAGATCATAAAACTCTCGCACCAGACAAACGGTTCGCACTTCATAGGGACAATCGCCGATTCTCGAGAGCTTCACTCGAAACATAGGTCCCACGAGTAGAAATCGTGAACAAACCGTACGAGATAATTTCGGTAAGAAGAACAAGCCAAACATTCAAAAAGAAAGGAGATCAACCGAATCCTTTGTTAACGTATGAAGCTCCTGTTCGTGATAATCACACGTGAAAAATGTGAATATTCGCAACTACAACTACAAATGAACGTGATCAAGCATTTTTGCTATTAATAGTAAGAGACGAGTGATAAAACACTAAAAAAAATCTTAAGCTACTTTCTTATTCACAAAAAATATTTTTGAATGGGATATGATGAACTGGTCAATTTGGGATCTTTCACATCATTATTTTAATTTGGATAGCCACAAGTGAATTCCACAAAAATAATTTTACAGGGAAGGAGCCGCGGGAAATGCACCAAGGAGTCAAGTGACAGGTCAAAATGGCTATCAGTGTGTGATATGAACCACTCTGCTACGAAACTGGAAAAATATAACAGAAGTAGAGAAGAACTAAGGTTTTTGATCTATAAAGTAAATGGTTGAAGTACGTAAAATCATTAAATAGAAAAAGAAGCAGAATAAGGAAACCAATGATATTTTGACGTTTAACATACGAAGAAAAAACTATACTGTAAATGCTACTATGTAATGCCTTTTCACGACTAATGGATCTCCAACGACCACACTCAGTCGTCGAGGATGGCTGTCAGCACAGTCGCCTTCACAGACCTCCAAGCCTCGTGTAAAGAGCTCTAGAATTTTATCAACCCTTGATGAGCGCCCAGATGCTGCCATCACGTAGACAGGCTTTCTCAGCGCCCTCTCTCCCTGGTGGGTTGAGCGCCCAGGATGGTGAAAATGATCAACTTTGGGAGAATGTTACGCCAAGAATAGTCAAATTTTGATTTTGTGTTCTTGAAACTGTCAGTTCCAATTTGATTAAACTCTAACTTAAACCCTTTCTATAGTGTAAATACTGCAGTTGAAAATATTGATGTTGTAAAAACGCGCAAAATGATGTTGCGAAAAAATCCATTAATCCTGCTCGCACGCATCCGAAATGAACGAGTTAAGACTTCTTTCAATACTTGATGGCAATAAAGAAGCCAATAGCTAAAAAATCCAAACCAAATTCACGATTAAGAAACTCTTTCAGGACTTCCAGGAACGGTTGGCAGGGATATTAAAATTCCGACTTCAAAAGATAGCCGCTTCACGAGGACAAAAAAAAATCAAGATCTTAAGCTTCAGAACTTTTAGGCGACGAAGCTGAAAGACTATCATAGACCCTATTTCCACTAAAACTAAAGAATACTTGATATAGAAGTATCATTAAGCTTCCCAGTAACGATTACGTTGAAAATAACTTACGCTCACAAGTGGAACAGAAGCAGAGTACAATAAGAAATCCGATATGGATAATGATCACCAGGCAAGTAATATATATTTCGAAAACACATTATACATCACAGATCATCTACAGTTGTACGTAAGCTGCAGAAAAGAATCAAACCCGAAAAACGAAGATGCACTTCTGTAAAAATTTCGTAATTAAATTCTGTGAAAGCTGTTGCGCTAAATCCTGTCTGAGCTCGCAAAAAACCTCTTTTAACGAAATTCTGCGTTGGAATTACAATTAACACTTCGATGAACAGCCAAACTCTCCATAAAGTGCCTCGGAAGTGCACGTACCTCGAAATGAAACGGCTAAAATATCGCTGTCTGCTATCACTAACACAAAACATCTACGATCACTCATCAAGAAAGAATTCAAAGTCCATGCAGTAATTCAGTGTGCGTCAGAGAGATGCTAACACGGTCTTAGAACTAGCATAAAAACGGGATTACTGTACGTGAGACGTACGTGAGAGAACTATATAACAGGGCTCAATCGAGTTCGCATATCCTAGGAATGAGCATTAAAGGTATATACGGCTTTTTTATGAGCTTAAGCTTGCCTTTTCCTGACAAACATTTGTTGGTCGATTCGAAGAGGCAAATTCTTTGTTGTCATTGACGTCAGACGCTGACTAATCACAAGCCGTTCGTTTTAGGTTCACACCTCTGCTGTAAACATACAGCGCGGATAGTAAAACGTACAAAGACATGAAACTTAGGAGTTGAAATGGAAAGGAAAGCTAATTCACGTCACGAACAACATCGGCGGTAAAACGAAGTTCTGAGCGATTTTGCAGATTACAGCAGGCTAGCCCTAAGAATCCCGCTGATAAAAGCATTTCGTTGTTGCTTATGACCTCCATTACCTCTCCTTCCGGCCCACTTCAGGGTATAGATATATGTATTAGGGTCGTAGCATGGCTACCAGTCGCTATCTGCAGACCGTGCCATTTCCACGAAACTGAGCTGCTAATTTTAAGAAAGTGAAATAAATCCACCGAAATTATGAAAAAACGCTTTCAAAATTTGAAAGACTGATCCAAATTTAGTGCGAGAATCGCATATGAATTTTTATCAAATTACCAAACGAGAGAAACGGTCAGGCAAATAAAAAAACCTTGCTAACGAAGCAAGAGGTATTTGCGAGGCCAAAACAATGCACAACACAAGTTCACGAGAGAATCCAACGTACATTTCAATGATCTCTTTTAAGAGCCAGATTGGACTAGTTAGGGGGTCAAGTTTAATATTTTACGAATTAATCATATCAAGACCGGCCTGACCAGGCGTACGGAGAGACAAAAACAATACACAACACTGAGAACAGACTATTTTAGAGTGTTGAAATCATTTCAGAGAACAGACTATTTTAAGAGCTAGATTGGATTGATGAGCGTCACAAACTTCGACATTTCGCAAGCAAATCAAATCGAGAGCGGGGGGGTGGATCGGGTGAGTGGACACACGGTCGCTGCTCAGTGTTCACGTGCGACACATGTTGGCAACATTTTATGGAGACCCCGAAGCACAGGATTTGATAGGATTTCATAGGCTCACTTGACGAGGTATGAAAAACTTGCGTCCAGAGAGCCACTCATCAAAATGCAGAGAGGTGCTTAGCAAGGATTACTCTCGAGGATGACAAGAAAAACAAGGAGGATAAAATGGTGGGAAGGCCCCAGTGATTTTAAATATGCACAGCAATGTACGAGACAGCTGAATAAACTTTTTTAAACCAGGTATCAAGGTGAGTGCGAGATAGATGAAAGTTGCTGTCATGAAACGTGCGAAGAGGTGCAATAACTTTAAACTGCTTGTAAGGGAACAGGGATGTTTCTATCTTGATGTGGCGTTCTAGTCTGAGGTAAAACTACAGCAGCTGCTTTACCTCATACGAAAACCGGACTTATGAAGAAGAGCGTTTTAAGAGGGAAATGCACAAGATAACCGCGTTCTCGTGACTTCCAACCAGGTGACAGCGAGAAAATCGCACATTTTTCATCACAGGAATAGGTCTCCTTGCCTTTTTCCGTAGAGAGCGAGAGATTAACAAAACGATAAAGTTGTTCCTTCGCTGAGTTCCACTTGTTCCAACCCCCAGTAGGGTTGGATCTGTTGAGAAGCGCTGCAGCGTTCAGGGTGCGCGGATATTCCTTAACGGACGTCGAAAAAGATACGAGGCTCTGTCCTTGTGTGAGGTCGGTTTGAACTCAGGTACACCGAAGCCAAGCATTAGAAATATAGGAGACTCCAAAACTATAACTTAAAATTTTATAACAAAAGACTCGCGCAGGCTTCCCAATTGCTAGCGAGCGCCATTAACCCAAGGCTAATGTAACGGTTACACTACATTCACCTCCGCCAAGAAATTAATTTTTCTACTTATTACGACATTATTGAATTACAAACGGTGATTGTACTTTTTTGGATTCTGATTATTAAATTTACAGATAGGAGCCCCTAAGTCGGCCTGGTCGCAGCACCTCTGTTGCATGGCAGGGATGACGAGGCGTGAGGGCTGCCTGATCGAGCCACGTGCGACTGATCATGTTTAGAAGGTTACCAGTCATGCTCAAACGTAATAGATTAACCTCTGTATTAATATAAAATTTCATGAGCTTTAGAAATATGAATGAAGAAATAGAACCCAGCCATTCTGAGCACCAGCTACAAAACAGCCGTCATTCAGTAGCGTAATAAAATTTTCAAAATTTTTCAGCTCGAACGCGCAACAATTTCAGCTCCCATGCAAAATGTGCTCACAACGAATTTAGAGCGGGAGAAAGAGGCTTTTTAAGCATCAGCAATTAAATGCTAGCATAAAATGATTCAACTTAGTACATTTAATCATGCACAACCAGGCAAATTATTCAATCGAATTCAAAATCATATACTCTAAGCAATGGAAATAGATACATATACACCAGTGACGGCATTTCACGCTGGTGGTACAATGGAAGGCGCTTCATGTTTCTGGATGAAATACGGAAAGGAAATACACAGAATGGTATTGCAGAAACGTCATTAGTGGAGTCTGGCCACGCGAAATGAAGCTGTATAATTAGACCAAGGACTTTCGTAAATATTCTCCCCTGGCGCTGTGTTGTACGCTTTTCGCAACGCGGACAAAAGAGAGTCCGATCGTCGTTGACTCGTTAACGCCGAGCGTGCTGAATTTTATTCCGCTGTTATTGTCATGAAAACAACCGCTTTTACGGAGATCATTGCAGTCGACCAAACATGAGAACGAATTGAGCGAAAAATCAATGAAAGAAGGAAACACTGTTTTTCATAATTTAGCTGCAGCAACGCATGCAAACGATTGAAAAACTTACAAACCAAAACGAGAAATACAAAAAACTTTGAAACAGTTCGAAACCTCCTTCATAATGACTTGTTTTGGATATCACGAACATTCAGCACCAGATTTGAGAAATTCAGTGACATTTGGAAGATTTTTTAGAATATGTTGTACCAAAAAACATTTATTCGAAAACATCAATATGGAGTGAGAAATTAAGACTTGTAATTCTCGAGGTAATTTCAGCAAAACACCTGCGCTGGCACCTGGAGCTGTGGTATATATCAAACTGCGAGTTTTGACAACAACTTTTCAAAACTTGCCGAATAGGAATTAAATTTGTGCTTCCTACAAATGGAACTGATGGTCAAAAGCTTACCTGGAGGTGCAGGCTTGTATCACTATGAATGAACAAATTTTTGTGATGACAGAAAGTGAGAATTATAGATTTTAACTGGCGTATGTCGTCAGAAACAAGCGCAGTTTTCAAAGTGAATTCTCTCCATGTTAAATTTGTCGTGCCCAATTCTGGTTATTCCATAGCTCGTAATATTTATGAATAACACCATACTGAATAATAAAATCACATATCATTAGCATCACGAAATGATATAAGTGAAATAGAAATGAATGAAGTCTGTTGTATTTTTTGAGTTTCCCCATCAGGGATCACGACACGTCCGAAAATACAACAGAAGTTACCATTGCTCAGAACCTGCTCCGCTATTTCCGTTGACCAATGTCAACATTTTCGACAAGAAAAAAAGTGAGCCGATAAGCTTAGTAATTTTCGCAATACCAGATAACAAGTGTCTCGGTGAGCCGTTATTGACATGGATTGATGAAGATAGTCATGCGATATTCATATGGTAAAATATTCGAATAGAAATATTTCTTCACTTACTTTTTAGTCGAATTACGAACTTAGGTCACGTACTGGATAAAATTGTAAAGCATACATTTACCGGACGCTCAGCAGTCGTGAGCTCGCATGAAGCAATAGGCAGACGTATAATGTAAAAAAAGAAAGGTCACAAGCATCTCAAAAGACATAAATAATTCGAGTTTAGTTACAGTGCTTAACGTAACTCGAGCTACGCTAAATACTAAGTTTTGAGGGTACAAGATGAAGAAAGGCTACGCGCGGAATGAAGACACTCTACAAGGAAGTGACGAGATACACCTTTCATGAATTGAAAGGTATAGTCGTTTGCGATGCTGTATGTACAAAGATTTTCCATTTAGTGAAAAATATTGCACATTTATCCCCGAAAAAAACACATAAACCTACGGTGAATGGCCGAAATGTTTCAATATGCAAATTCCCTTAAAATGCACTGTAACTGTTGTAAAAAATGTTCTAAATTTATACGCTTTTGACAATGGCGAATTTTTTTTCAGTTTCAGAGAAAAAATTTACTGGCACTTTCTGGGCTATGAAATGTGGCGTTCGACAGCGCAGATTTCTGCCCCGTCCGAAGCTGTTCTTGACAGGGTGACGTGAAGAGTTGGGAGGGAGCTGTGTGGTAACTCAAACCTAGATGTGAGACTGTCACGAAGGCAACTTCAAATGGTACATAAAATCCGGCACTATACTCATAAACAAAGTTATTGGGAACACATTATTCGCTGATAAGTACATTAATTTCGGCAAAACTTGGTGAAACAAGTGACTAAAGTTTTTTGAATCGCATACTTGAGTTACCTTATTGAAAAATACAACGACGGTTACGGTATCAATTCAACACCCACAATTGATCTGCATGAACTCATTCATGACCATTATTTAATTGCAAATTATTGCTTGAACATAACACCCACCAAACAATACATTCAGTAACACTTCAACCAACAATTAAAACATTCAGTAACACCTTACCAAATAAAATAAAGTAACACCTTACCAAATATAACAGATTCAGTAACACCTCACCCAACAAACAATACAATCAGTAACACCTCACCCAACAAACAATACATTCAATAAGACCTCACCCAATAAACAATACATTCAGTAACACCTCACCCAACAAACAATACATTCAGTAAGACCTCATCAAATAATACATTCGGTATTAAAAACAGTCATTTCAAAATAAAAGCCCTGCGCAGGGTTATTTTACACGCTCAGGCTAAAACGCGCGAGTTTTGAAAGATCTTGCACAAAACTGAAACAAATTTACCCAACACTGTAGAAAAAACAAATTACAAAAATATCGACCAAACTACACTTCAAGGCTACTTCTGTGGAGGGTGACAAACTTCAGCTCTAAAATGAACTGTCCCACTGAAACAGCAACATTTCTTGTTCAAGACGGATCAAATGATGACCAATTTAGTTGTGGCTGGCTTACACATGTAACGTGACTTTCGTTCTTGGCAGTTAAGTATTATTGCCCAAATCCTTTCATCACAAAACAGCAGAAAATTATAACTGCCCTTACAAAATGTTTCGGTATGTCTCGTCTGTAATTAGTGTAGAATTTATTACTGGAATTGTATTGAAGAAAGGTATATTCAATATCATTGACACCACCATGGAAGCAGAGTTCTAGTTTAAAGGTAAATTTTTCATTTGTTTTTGTTACAAAGAAATGAGAACTCATGGTTTTACCCGAGGACGAGACAAAAATGCAATTCTGGCTCATAGTGTTGCTGAACAACAGTAGTTTATATCCCGTCAAAAAGTGTCTTTAGTATTAGCGAGAAGCTCCTTGTCAAAAAAGAGCTAAAGTGTCGCTACAGCTTGTAACGGAAATTACTACAGATGTAAAGGAATAAGCCACCGGGGACGGATGTTGCACATGGGCTTGAATAAGTTTGTCACTGTTCGAAGAATTTGATTTACTCTGTGGGATACACGGACGTTCTGCTCACAGGGGGATCTTTCGCAGGGAAACTGACTCCCCATTAACTCTTAAATATCAAGCGAGATGAAACTTCGAAAGCTGATTTATAACGTTAGTGAAGGCAGCCAACATGAATGCCCAGTAAACGAATGAGGTTCAGACTACACTCGTTTGTTAGCGTCCCATTATAGTCCGATATCGTAATATTTCATCGACATCAATGTAACAGAAGGTACACGGGTTCCATACTTCGACTGAAAATTACCTAAATGAAGTTCGTATTCGCGACCGTAACCTGGAATGCAGCTATCGATGAATCTCTGCGGAGCAAATTTCGGTGTTTTCAGAACATGAAGCAGCATCATGGAGCATAAATATTTCCTGGACAAAAGAGCCCCTCTCCTATAGAACATAAAGCATGCAACTGGAAACCACAATTCACGAGAAGACGAACGAGCGACACCATCTTGAGTAACTCGACTACCTTCGCTATTTGAGAGTAAAATATATTCGAATTATTATAAACCAATTCAGGCATCGCAGTATCGCAGTACCATTAATTTGACACGTCCCTCCTCCTTCCCCCATCTTTCCCCCTCCCTATTCTTCCCGGGTTGGGCCAAAGGCGTCCCACAGCAACAATTGATTTCACTACTGTGTAATGGGTTGCTTGTGCGCCAACACTCATGTTTAACTCGCATTTGAAGAAAATTGTCATGTTTGAATTTTCGAAATAGCTAAAACCTTTCATTGAAGTAAAGTGAGACTTCAAACATGAAGGTAGCATGTTTAACTTCGAAACATGGAAGTTTCGCCGAATTTAAATTCGGGATCAATGAACCTACCTACGGAACGACCCAACTCTGGAGCAACCTAATGCAGGGAAAGCGGTAATTAAAAAATAGAAAATAACACGCTCGCAAAAAGTCGACAATAAGCAGAACTGCTGGAATTCGAAAGAAATATCGTTTACACGGGGAATTTGACTCCAATAATGACAGCGATTAAGAAAAAAGGATAAGTGAAAAAACAGAAAAATAAATGCTTCGACGGACGAAACAAGTACGCATTTAAAAATAGACCCCAAAGTCGATGAATA
>VOMN01086632.1:0-18960 GCA_014899125.1 Orchestia grillus
TCGCTACCAAATGCACTACTTACTACTGACAGAAGTCGTTAAAATAAAGAAGTAGGTTTCCATTATTAACGCATAACTTATTCCAGTCATCAGTTCAAACATTACTATCGTTCACCCATGCTTACTGAGGTTAATTTTTATTTAGCAATGGGATTCCATATACTTCATTTATTCGACCAAAAACTGATATAGTTGTATTTTCTCCAGAAATTATGCTGGTGGTCGTTAGCCAACTCGTGTATAGCTTGCATGCCAGAAAACCTCGCCTCAAAATACTTGTATTTTAGATAGAATTATGATCCGATATAATCCATTTGACATGAAGGTAAATGCCTCATACTTAAAGTCTGCAAATAAAAAATTATTGCATCATATTTACGAATCGTTGTATTGAATTGAAATGTATTGCTTTGCCTTATCACAGTATCAAGCGCGATCTTGAACCATGAATTCAGTCATCAATGGATTATTGATACTGATAAAAGGACGAAGAAACTAAAACTAGACAATAACGACGGTGGACGATAAAATACTACGATAATTAATAATGATCGGTGAGAAAATATACCTGAGTAATGAATGCATAAATCTTGATGATAAATTGACAACGAAATTAAGAATCAACAATGACGTTAACTGACAATTAAATATTCAGTGATCAACACAGTTCAGTAATAAAGAATTAACTTCAGCAATCAATACAAATCAATGATAAATAATTAACTTCAGTGTTCAATGCAGATCAGTGCTGAACGAAGTACTTGTAGGAAACACACAAGCATCGCTGATGCCCTGCCCACAAGAAATACATATGAGCGTCACCACGACGGTGCCTGACCCCCAAAAACCCCGACGCATTTCTGCCCGGCAGGCTACCACACGACCCCCGACTCGGGCCGCCTGAGACTCGTGTTCTGTACGTTCTGGTTCTCGAGTCTGTGCGTGTACGCCTACTACACGGCCACGCTCACGTCCAGCCTGACGGTGCGGGTGCAGCGACTGCCCTTCAACAATCTCCGCGAGGCGGCCGAGAGCAGCGACTGGGAGATCGGGGTTCTGAAGGGCACTCCGACCCTCGGCATGATACAAGTGAGCACTTGTGCTGGGTACTGGCGTGGAGTACTTGTTTAATGTATACATGTGCGGTGTACCTGTGTGCAGTACTTGTGTGGAGTACTTGTGTGGGGTACTTCTGTAATGTGTACTTCTGCAGTGTACTTGTGTGGTGTACTTTTGTACTTGAGCGAGTGATCAAAGTAAAAATGTGTACTCGTTGGTATGAGCAGTGTGTCGGCCAATGAATGTGCAGGAGCGTTCCTTGTCCTTTCACGCACAGTTTTAATCCGTGCGTTCGAATTCTATTCATCATTTGTTTTACAATTTTTCAATGAGTGACTCGTATTGTTCTATAAAAATTTTTTCAGCCATCATTACGGTTTATAAGAACTCCGAAACGTTTGTCAGTAGAGAAGCTCCCTTTTGCGCTGCTGCCCAGGTTCGATTCGCGCACGGTGCGATACTGTTCGGAGTGGCGCGAGTGCGGTGGAGTAGCGATACTATGGATGTGGAGTGTGGTATTCATACAAACAAGTGAATTATCCTTAAAATAATTAGTATTTTCAGCTCTGACCTTTACTTATGCTCGGAAATAATGAATTCCGCAAAATTGTCTTCGGAACAGTCTTCCCTGGCTGGAACTACCCTCTGAAGTTTTTCCAGGGAATCTCAGCTGGCTCTAAGCTTTCAGTTTCTTTGAGTATTTTTTCCAGATCTTATTTAATTTTTCTTTGTATTTTTTATGATAGCACCTGTTTATACTGCGCTGTCCTAATTAAATCATGGAATATATGGAGTCTGGAGTCTGAACGTTCTGAGCAGTGATGCTCAGAGACATTAATGATTGTTTTTAATCATCTTAATTGGTCACTTGTTGATGATTTTCGCGCTTCGAGACCTAAAAACAAGCGGAAACTTCATTTTTCCAGTACATAATTCTCCTTTGAACTCCCACTGCGTTTCATTCTGAGTTTAAAGAATTTCTTAGCAAAGAAGAGGCTAACGATTTGTTGAAAGAACTCATATTGTTGAGTACCTGTTGATTAGTGAGTTCAGGTTCTCATTTATAAAGATTGCGTTTCATTATATGCTTCCTTATTCCGGTAATTTCTTCATTCTGTGTCGATGTATCCTTCGCTATATTATTGGAGATGATAGGTGTGGTCAACCATTTTTTCGAATTCCTTCTGTTTTGCTCCTTGTTTTTCCCTACAGTTTCTTTTGCTTGTGCAGTTTTATCTTGGGGCGATGTAATTTTCTCGCATCGCTGTATTGTTTCCTTAATATGTACTCTATTGATGTTCATAAATTTCCTCTTTCTGGTACATTTCAATCGACGTCTAGGTATTTTTGCTTCTGCTCAATGGAAAATTTTCTTAATTTTCTGCGTGTATTAGAAATGACTCTTGGCATATTCCCCGGGAAACAACTCGCGGCACATTAGTGTACTGCCTTAATTTTAATTCGGAAACTTCAAGAGTGTTAGTCTCAGGCATAGCATGAGGGCTTGAAATTTTACAAGATACGAACATGCTCCCCCCTGTAATAAAGGTTCGCGCCTACATAAACGTAACATGTATAATCACTCATGAATCATATTATCATACGACGTTTGAGCCGTTTGTGTGTCCTACAGCGCAGTGGAGAAGAAAAACGGCTCAAAAGTCGTACGATAATATGATTCATGAGTGATTAAAGAAGATTCCATCACTGCTTATATGTACTCTGCACACGGATTTCTTAGCCTAACAGCACAAGGGAAAAGATTGTCACCAACCCTGGAAATGGCTTGACATTTATATTGAAATATTGCAGCATCATTCGAGGACTGGTCTTTGACAGTCTAGATCATGATTTCAGTAAACCAGGTAGTTCTGTCCTTGTAGAGAAATTAATCAAATATTTGAAAAAATACTTGAAGTTTTGTTAATATTATTTGACTGGAATAAGTCACAGCATATTTCTTCTCTTGAATACCACTTCTCGTATAAATTTGCTTTTTTAGGTGGGAGTCACGAACGTACAGGTTTTTTGAGCCGATGTACCCTAGAAATTATGTACCCTAATACAGCTAACCTTACTTCAGAGCTTAGGGCGCAGTTGGTCTGACGAACTGGCATCCAAGATCGCAGACAACCCCAGCCTCCAGTTCTCCAATCAGCAAGGAGGCATACGGAAGGCGAAAGAGTCTAACTTCGCCTTCATGGTGGACGACGCTATCATCTACTACCTCCTCAAGGGCAACTGCAGCTTACAGTGCCTCACCCTCAATGGCTATGATTCTTTCGGATATATCCCCTACAGGAAGGCTTTTCACAGCCAGGGTGTCATTGATCGCCAGTAAGATGTCGGCTTCTACGAATGTTGCATTTAACGCGCTTTGAGTCTCTCTGCCATGTAGGAATTTACACTATGTTCAATTGGATTTCATGCATTACACTATTTTTCAATCGCGTAGAAATCTTGCCTTGTGTCATAAAAATTTTCATACTCCAACACCTTGAAGCAGCTTCCCAGACTTGCAGACTCCTGTGGCAGTAGTCCGAGAGCTCAAGTTTCCCAAAGTTTCGGCCCATTTCCCAATGCTGATGCTCCAACAATGCTCGTGCATTGTCGCGTGTAAAAGCTCTAAAGACCAGGGCGTGAGTGCTTACGCGTGTTTGAGTTGTGTGCTACACGAGATTGCCTGTCTTCATGATAATTGAGGAAAAATATCCACTAAAAATAAACAGTCGGTATTGACATCAGAAAAGTGTGCTTAAAAATTACAATTCTTATTTTCTTTAGTGGTAGAATAACTTGTGTTATTGCTCGATGTTTCTGTGCTATTTCTGTTCCCTTGCATTGTTCTTTGATGTCATAATTACCCATTAAATTCATCTTTTGCTCCCTCTAAAAAAATTGGTAAGGCCGGAATCAACTATTTAAACGTTTCGATGCGCTAAAAAAAACACAAGTTCAGTGCGTGTGATCGCTGAGTTTTACCAGACCGTGTAACTTGATTTAGCCCACAGCTACAACACCATTTATGTTCTTTCAAGTCTCGTGAACACCGCATAATTTTATTGACGTAAAAATAAGCACACAGAAGTTATGCAACCGAGTGTCGCTAGCCATTAAAGTACACGGTAACTTTGCTGTTCATTTCTATTACTGTACAGCGCCCGAATTTTCGGTAAACGAATATTTATTAGCGACAAGTCAACCAGTAATTTCGTCTGATTTGGTACTCTCGTAAATTTATGATGCGAAGCGCAAATTCGTGAATGATGCACTATTTATGGTCTCGTAAAATTACTTTGATATAAAAAGTGTTCTCGAATCAATGACTCGTGAATTACGACGCTCTACTGTCAAGGGTTTACTGGCTGTAAATTTGTAATTTAAGAAGCCCAAGATGTGGCTCTGCAATGTCCATGCTCAAGTTCGATAGCTTAGGAGCTGATGCAGGCTGCGCTAGTAATTTTTTCCTTCATGAAATTGAAGGGTAATTATCCCTACAGGCCATTAAAATGTCATGAGTCACGAATATATTCTCTTCAAGTTAGAAATGAAATGATTAAATGTTTTCAAATCGAGAAAGAAAAACTTGAAGTTTCTAAGGGGCTTATCCAGCACGCGAATTCAGTGTGAATCGTGAGGACAAAATGACTATAGCAACAAGTGAAAGACAATTGTTCCAAGGAAAGCAACCTCTAGCGTCGCTTTGAACTGGAGAGTTTGCTGGTAGAACAGAGCTAGAAAATACTTGGTCGTTGAAAAATACAAATTGGACTCGAGATCTTTCGGCTGTGGGGGTGAGTGGCTGAGCGCCGCTGCACTAGCACGGCACTACACCAGGCAAGGAAATCTGCCTTTTGCGGTAGGCTTTAGGTTGTTATTCGCAGAAATGGTTGTTTTCTATCGCATTCTGGTAGTTTTATGTAGATTATCAATATAGGACAGAAACTGGCGGCGAGTGTCTGACTGCAGATCTCTACAGTGACGTGGTGAAACGGACATGACAGCGCAACTGCGCTGCGGGCCAGTGAATTCTATAAAATTAACTAAGCAGGCGTTCAATAGGGGGAGATGAGTAGCCAAATATTCTGGCACACTACAGATGTGTCAAAGCAGATAAATATGCCCACATTATTAAAGGGAAGCAATGAGAAAATGCAATGAAAATAAGCGAACGCCCTTAGTACCGTGGGAATGGAGCATGTTAAATTTAAAGGTTTTGTGATCTCTGCGTAAATTTCTTTGAAGCTCTTGGTGTTTAAGCTAGACGATATTTCTCTCTTGTCCAAATGTTTTGCTAAGAAGAAAATCAGAAAGAAGATGATTTTTACTACGAGGCCGTACTGTAGCATTCATGACTTGAAAGAAAACATAAATCGACAAACACCGAATCGGATCTCGTGTAACCAAATCAAAAATAATTTATGCATTCATTAATCCCTGGCTCATTACATGCCAATGTAGTAGTTAGTGCATGTAAGGTATTTATGGCACAACTACTATGATGTAAGAGTAAGCGGTTCTATGAAGCTTCTACATTCAAGTCCTCTTTTTAAGGCTTTGACCTGGGCCCTGCGAGAGCCTCGCGAGGGGAATGAGGTACAACAAAAGAAACTGGTCAGCTGAAGAACTACGTTAGTAGGCATTACCCAAATCCAATTAATTTCACATTGGTATTTCACCGAGTCAAATTCACTTTGGTATTTCGCCGAGTCAAATTCACTTTGGTATTTCGCCTAGTCAAAAATAGTTGCGTATCGTAATTTTGAAGACCTTTTACGACAACAAGAAATTGTAGACCACCATTTGAGCAATGCGTATTGCTTCAAATTCCAAATGAATCATTTTGTGGGCAGGTTGGCCCTCCTGGTATCCGGGGGCCTCATCCACCGCATGCGGAAGGAGTGGTGGGGGCAGCTGATCCCGTGCACCACATCCCAGGACTTCGAGGAGCTCGGCTTCTCCAACACCGTGTCCGCCTTTGTGGTCCTCTTGGTCGGCATGGCCCTCGGCCTCGCAATTTTAGCGGTCGAATTGTGCCTCAGGCCTTAAGAGAGCAGACAAGGAACGAACAATACCGCCAGGATTAATGCGTGAGCGTAATCTAGTGATGCTAAAATGGCCCGGAAAAATCGCATATGAGAAGCTGTTAGTTAAACAACTTTTTTCTAAACGTCTGCTGTGGGGATAGCTGAATTAAACAGGGATACCGTTTTTAGTGACACACAGTTGTTTTTTGTTATACGTGGAGGTTTTTAAAGAAGTGGCTTATTGATAATAAAAACTAAAGCCCAATTTGAATTATAATTTCTTGTTGCAGAAATCTTGGACATTAATCACCTATCAAACATAATTCCAGCATACATTATGACACTTACACGTTCATCTTCTCATTTGAAATGGATACACGGTAACTCAGGATAGATATGTGTCACTTGGCCCCCCTCTGTCAGGAGATGCGGCTGTGTTCTTATAGGAGTCCCCAGATGGCACCTCGCCATCGACCAGAGTTCTCAATGACCGATGCAACGCCGGAAGGTATTCGAGGCACTGCCCAGAAGCCTTTCTTCATTTAAGAAATGCGAGGAAAGAAGATATGCGAGGAAAATTTCAGAGCGGTCACACCTAACAGGAAAGCGCTGACGGCAATCATGTTCTGCAGACGTTCAGGGTGCGACTGAGAGAAATGTGTTCGTATGTTAGTGTATTCGACTCTATAGTTCAATAAGTTCTCGGGAGATTCAAGAGAATTAAATGGTTAAAATTTTATTTGTTATATTTACATTACTTCAAACGAACAAAACTAGGTCTGGATTAACATACTGGTAAAATATAGGCGTGTGTTATCTAGTCTAGTTTAATACTAAAACTCTGGTCGTCTTGCTTGTTTGTTTGCTTGCTTGCTTGAAACCGTGCACACGTTTGTCTGTCGGATCTGAGATATTCAAAATTTATTCTCTTCGTTTAATCCTGTATTGTGGATACCGACTTGACTGCATAGGATATATTTCCGGATACGGTTTAATTTTGATAAATTTTATTTGCCCCAACGGGTCACGTGTTATCTAATGTATACTAAAAGTCTTGACAAGAGGAGGAACATCCGACGTAGATTCCCTAGCTCAACAGATGTCCATCACAAAATGATTGAAAATCGATGTACAAGTCAGAATTTAGGTTTCTAATATGCACTCAACTAGCGGTTATCTTGTAAGTATTTTTTACGAAAAACCTACGCCGTTAGACTTAGTATAAATTTATGAATGGACGTGTTTGATAATGTTTACCAGAGAAGCTCTAGAAATGGGGAACATGAGATCATCGGTTCTGTTTTCAGCCATTGTCACAAAAATGACCTCGTTAGGGAAAACACATTTTTTCGTAAATTAGTGAAAGTTCTTCGTTGAACTGCCTACAAGTAAGTTAGTACTAAGTTCTCAAAGCAGAACGTTTTGTAAGTTCAAAGTAAGACTTCATGCACAAGTTAAAATAGTTTCACCGGCAAGGAGAAAGCATATAAGAGTATGCATTATTTATAAATCGCCTTAGCACTACCAATAGACGTACTTGTAATTAGAGCTAAGACTTATAACTGATAACTCACAATTTTTTTTAACATAAGTGAAGAAGCATATTCAATCTGGGTTAAAAAAATTGACGCTCTGTAAGATTCAACAAAGAATGTAATGTCTCCGAATCAGAGATGAAAAGGAAAAGAGCTAATCTTTTGATCCGAATTATAATGGGTCCCACTGCATCAAACTGGCATGCATTCAATTCAGTGAATAAAAAACAAACTTTCAAGAAACAAAGAAACAGAAGAAGAAAGAAAGAAAATTGTTCATTTCGAAAATATAAAAGTAGAAAAGAGTTCCCTTTTATCCTCGCAGGAAGCTTACGTATTTAGAACATATTTCCACGCAGTTGCGTTGGGTATTTTCCTCTTGGTAATTTATTCCCATCGGTGCAAAAAGTTGAACTAAGAAATTCATTATGGATACCCAGGATTTGGATCTCTCGTTACGCATTAAGAGCGCGGACGTGTCCACAAGTAGGCGTGGAAACAAATAATTCACCGGATAATGCAGAAGCTTCTAAGAGATACTGAATGCATGAGCAATTTGTGGAGCAAACAGATATGAAAGAAAAGTGGTTTCGAGGATATGTCCTGAAGCAGAGCCAGCAGTTCGGGGAGCAATTTAGCTTGCTGTTAATCTATCAAACCATGTTTGTTCAGGATATGGATTTGAGTTAATCTGTATGTATTTTATGAGATACAGTGTGTAGCAACGTACGGATGTATGTACATAGAGCAGTGAAGTGAATCTGTTATATTTAGTAATAACGATGTGTGACATGGGAGAGAGATAGAGTGAAATATATCTTTCCCATAGGAATATTTCATGTATTGAGGCATATCATGTCGTTAAGTAGCATGTAGTTGTACCAGAACATCAGCCGTTTCAACTCTAAAAACGTTTTTTAAGGTAAGGATCACTTCCATCTTCTCTGAGGAGTCCCCAACAAGGCAGTACTATTACGTGGCTCCCAATTGACTCAAGGCAAGATCCAAAAAATATCCAATGGTCCATGAGCACGAGTGAAAAGAAACATATTAGTCCATCAATTTTTCTGTCTGATCATTGGAGAGTCTCAAACAATCCTCACTCATTAATGGCTCGATGCTCTCATAACAAAATTGGGAAGAAAAGGGCTTTAATTCTACAGAAATGGACGCGTAGCGCAGGGGATGTATTTGTACCTAAGCTTAATACTGTAATACGAATTATAGGTTGTCACATTTAATAAAATTAGATGGTATAACTTTCAAGTATCATTTTCCACCATTTAACTATACTATCGGATTGGTAATACTCGTTTACCGTTTCTATAAAAATATAATAAAATTATCGCCATTCTTCGAGGACACCAATATTTACTGCCATTAAGTTTAAATTATGTTTAAATTCAATGCTTGCTACTAAACTCGAATTTTATCGATCATGAAGAAATTGATACAGAATTTTTCGGAGTTACATATGTAGTTGTACAGGGAGTGCACAGAAAAATAATTTTATGTTGAATTTTGAATTGTATAGAAAGTTAAATTTATGGTGCGGTATGCATGTACTGTGCCATAATAATTTACAAAAGTCGATTTCTTGTTTGCAGATGATGCAGTGCTGGTAGAACATTCAAACGGGCTGTTGCAGAGAACCACAGCGATAATTTGTTTCTGCGAACATTCGTAGGGCATTGAAAGGGAACGTGGTTAGGAGTGCAGCGACTTTGGAGTCATTGAAATGAGATTCTTGAACAGTGAAAGCGGGGTTCCTGGACGAGACTATAAAAAAGATTTCTATCGAATTTTGGTCGTTGCTCGTCTCTAGTTGACCAATGCGAGAGAATGTGGGGATGGAAACTGATGTACTGACACAGTGCACAGTGGGATATCAGAAGAAGGAAATTTTGAAATGCTGGGTCCTGAAGTTCAGGGGCCTTGGCTTGATTAGGTTACGGAGTTTGTGATAGATGTGATCGTTCTTACAACTATGAATGGTTTGAAAATGGATTGGGAGTAGTTAAGAGAATATTGAATGCGCTGGTAAAGAAATATCATGAAAGCCCCGATGAGAGCGACACGGTTGGACAAAGTTACAAGGAAGTGAGGTAGAGACGAACTGACCTATGTAGCGAGTGACGAGTCAAATAGAGAGTGGCATAAAGTTTTCTGACGGAGTTTCAGCAAGTGGGAAGTATGTATGGCGAAGTAAAATCTTGTCAAAATGTAATAACAGACGTACCGGGGGGTGATTTAATAAAGACAAATCAAGTTACATATGCATAGAGTGATAACGAGTGCTTAGATATGCAAAGAGCTGTGTCTTCATCTGAGACCACACGGAAAGGAAATTACGTATGCTGCTAATGTTCATTAATCGACATGATCTCGAGTCTAACTCACATCTCGGCAGAATTGCAATTGAACGCATCACATTAAGATGTGACAGCTAGGGTAAGGCAGCGGGAACTACAGCTCTCTTTCGCAGATTGCTGCACTACAGCTGAATGACAAGAAATTAACACTGTACCTCCGTAGTGGGTCATATATGGTACACGCGATCATCTTACCTAACGTAACCAAAGCACTATCATGTATGAATACAAATTTTCGAGTTTTTTTCAAATTTATGTTCATCAATCGTATAAGCTAGTTCTGATTAGAAAGAAAATTAATAGAGAAACCAAATTTGTGAAACCAAAATCCTTCATTTTTGAATTCACAGTAGAGATATTTGTCGGCATGTAATTTTACCTGTGAGGAGAATCTGAGCCAACGTGTTAAGGCGCTTTTGGTGGTCTTTTGCTCAAGGCCTAAAAAAAGGCACTGAATAAAAAAGACTGCAGCACTGCAGCTGCTGTTCAACAGTCGTGATTCATAGACCCTGATATGGTGTGCTATTTATGTTTTTATTTTTTCCTAGTTAGCTAGTGGTGCATTCCGGTTTCCGGTTCCTTCCTTTTTTCGATTAAGCTTAGAAGCTGATTTGAATATCAAGTGTCTGGGAGTCGATGAGTTTCACGCCCGAGTAGCTTCCCTGAATAAGGTGTCGAGGTAATTAGTTACATATTTATTTGGGAACATTAATGAGCTGGTTTGTATTTTTGTCAATGACATGGCATAACATAAAGTCCTGCTTTTGAAATTTTAATTATATCTGAAAATATTGTACATAAAGTTTTGAGTGAAAAATTTTGACAAAATATTCCCCGTATCATTTTATCCCACCAAACCACAGACCTCACCCAGCAGCCTCCGCACACCACTGTAAAGCGCAAACCCGGTAATCAGATGCAAATTATCCGGCACTAAAAAAGGAGGGACTTTTGCCCTTTGCTGTTTACAGTCCCGACATGTTTTTACCGGTGCCGTGACGTGTTTATTCATGCAGGGGACGGGTCTCCGATTATGAATAATGAATCGCGTGGCATAAATTTACATCTTTAAATTCCTGTTGATTCGTATCCAGGTTATATTTTTCTGTACCGCATGCAAGCGAAAAATAGTAAAGCTTTAAAAATAGAGTGCTTGTTGTCGCCTTTGCTTCTCGAAGAGAGGAAGCCTTTGTTAAAATAACCAGCATAAATTTAGCCGCAACATCCACAGGTAAAGCCACCGACCGACGAAATAAATCTTATCTGAAGAACCCTAGACTTTATTGAATTGGATTACTTCGAAATTCTTATCGCTTAAGATTTTATTCCCAAAACGCAGTCAAATCCATGAACACAGGTATTTATGTAAATTAATTCTGCAATTTTATTTTCGGTTGTACTTCAGTACATTTATAAAAAGATCAAAGCCTTTAATACAATCAGTCGGTCGTTTCACTCGCTCACTCAAACGCTCGCCGTTTGAAGTCTCTAAAAGAATCTCCAACAGCGAATAATTTTTTTTCTCGCAGTATTATGTTGTTCTGAAGTAACAGGTACATACTTGGGAGCAAGTTCATAAGAAGCTGCCACACAAAAGGAAACGTTGCTGGAATATATTTAGTCAGAAAAACTTCCTGCGAAACGCATAGAGCGCGGCAGCAGCGGCGAGCTCAAAGCAAAGAGGGTCGCCTGCATTGAGCCTGCTACAATGCCAGGAGATGATAAATATGAAACTGTAAAGTACACAATGGAGTTAAAATTTGTAACGTATCACGTATGGAATTGTTAACCATTTGAAACGGTAAAAATATACACGTGCGTAGGTGTATAATAATCCTATGTAAGAGATATATAAGTATGAATTTCTTGAAATGTTGAATTTCAGGTAACATACGAGTATGTATGTATTTTAGATCCTTCAAAAATAAGGTCGGTTTAGTTGCTGGTCCATCATTAATCGGTGGGATATAGATTTACCAGGCTTAAGTGGCTGCTACAATACATAACTCCCAGGTTCAAACGGAGCCTGCATAATACAAATTTATATTAAAATAGGAACTGTGTCCGTCCGTCTATCCAGAACTCTCAGTAATTAGTAAAAAAAATTGATTCCCTTTCAATGCATCTATTCTATTTCTTTAAGTCATCTGCAATAATTTGTAGAAAATAATGAAAGAAATGTCCCTTTCGTTACCATTTCATTGTTGTTTCTAATGAGCAATCACAAGTGAAACATTTATAAATTTCATGTGTTGGGAAACTTTATTTTGGCATCTCTAATACCATCCATTTCATTTATACTGTTCGTAGTATTATTCTTGCAGCGTTTATTTATATCATTAACCTGCGTACCGTATACATCTTAAGAAATTAGAGAGAAGAAAATTCTATGGTCTATATTTTCGAGTCAGGAATCTTAATCAGCGAATCTGTCAGAGAAGGAAGTCTGTATCAATGATACTAAAAATAACATTATTTCACATAAGATTTACCGCAAGTAAAATGGCATCTTAAGGAATCAACATCAATTGCCCTGCCATTTGTGGAGAGGCGCGTGAACCGGTTATGTTAATATCCCGAAGAGCGGTAGAGATTGTGTATTTACGAACAGACGGCTTCCAAATTTTCAGAATTGAGTCCGGAGCTGGGAAAGTGAAGTGAAATAATGGAAATAAGTGAAAAACGAATAAAATCTGTTTGATTTTCATCCTTAGGTTTCATCGAGGTGAGTCATCTGAGACGGTTGATAACAAACACCGTCTAGCCGAGCGACGCGTCCTGCAACTCAACGAGCTCATCACCGTCGGGGGCGGCGTCATTCGCAGGAATCATTCACTGTGCAGAGTCAAAAAGAGTTAGCGAGGCCGCAGTGCGCTACGAACCGGCAGCACGTTGTGCAGCTAGGTAAGCCGAACGATTTCAGATCAAAAAGCAAAGCTATGACACCAAAGGCAACAGTGGTGCATCACACTACATGAAAATATTTCATCAATGGCAGCTGGTATTCCGAACAAAAGCCTTACTTCTGTGCATAAATATCAGTTGATAGAGCAGGAAATTTAATTCACCTACATATTATCTTGAGTCGGTCGATAATACTCAGTCGCTAGTGAATCGCAGCTGCTGTTCGGTGATCGTTAATCCAGCCGAGTGAGTCCGACTCGGATTAAAGCCATAAATATTTCATGTCACATGAGCATGTTAATTGTTATTCTAGAATATCGTGAGCTTCTGAAACCAAACTAATTCGTTTGACGATAATTTTTGTTGATGTTGCTATTGCAAGATCGCCTTGTTACAGAGAATGTATATTAGTTGATTGAAAAATCCCCATAGGTTGACCTTGCGATATTGCTATCATCCCTTCGAATATTAGTCTAAAGTTACGAGCGTGCTATCAGTCCCCGGATACTTTGAGGGTCGGTATTTGGACACTTGATGACCGGTAGATTCCATCAATTAGCAGACTACGAGGTGCGAACGCTGTGCTCATTGCAATGCAGACCTCACAGTGAAATTAAACGTGAGCTTTCATATTGACGTCGGAATAATGAGCCGAACTCTGACAAGAGTCGAGCTGAGCTGTCATCACCCTAATTGCCTCACAGAGCGCACGCGCTGGTCTCAGAATAAGCTCATCAGACAGACCATGATGTTTACATTCTAAAGTAAATTAGTTAGGGTCTCGATTCGTGGTGCTTGTATAAGTTGAAGCACCTTGTGAACGATTTGCTAAAAAAGATTTCGGCTAATACTAGCGAACATAAAATGATGCTGTTGTTCCTGTTTGGTATTAGTTTTCTTAGAGCGAATTCAAGCTTTATTTATCAATTCATATGCATTTTGAAAAAAATTTCATAAAAAAATATCCTTCTAAATATCAAATACGTATCACAGTTAATTAAAAAATAAACTCAATGTACTTTATGTTAATCTTTTCCATTCTGGCGATAGTCTCTGCACATCTTTTTAAACCCATTTTTTTATATAAGTCCTTCAGTGTCTGCTGTCCAAACTTTATACTTATCAATGGGACGAATTTGCCTAATGGCTCATACAAAGCTACTCCAAATGCACTGGTTGTCAACAGAAACTCCCATTCGTTTGTGTTTCACACCTACTGGATATCCAACCATGACGGTGTCCCGTACAGCGACACACGGACCCGAATTATCGGCGTAATTTGCACTCTTTATTCTGGAGATTTATCTCAAGATTTAAATGCTATTATAACATTGTATTTTGCTCTTGATTCGGGTTTCGTTTGGAATAGCTGACATAAGATCTTTAAAAAAATTATTTATTTTTTAAAGTCATTTCCGGGTTATATTAGTTCCTATTTTTCGCTGTAAAGTTTATCATAAGACTTGATTTCTGAAATTTTTCTACCGACCAGCCCGCAGTCTTTCTCTTGTTTTTCGACACCTCACAGTGCTTATCGCATAAAGGCTCCACCCACGGAACCCTTCACTCCAGAGCTGCTCAGCATGCTGGTCGCTGTCAGCGAACGAATATTTTCCTAAGCTATCTACTGTTGTTGTCGAATTCACTCCTGTGAATACGAAAAAAATCAATAAAATAAGACTGCATCACTGAAGAGTCTTATTTTTTAGATTTTTGTTCAGGAAATTTTCTTCATGACTTATGATCCCCATCGTAGCAAATAATTGAACTCTTCTTTGAATGAAACCTAAAGAGAATACACCGTCAGTTTTTCTAGTGGGTTATCCACTCATGCCTCAATGGAACGTAGAAAGTAACGAAAATATGATTATATTTTCGTTACTTTTTATGTTTTCAGGATACTTTATCGTTGAAAACAAGCTATCGACAGTTCTGACGATGAAATAATCCGTATTTTGCCGCTTTTCCTTCTGCTGCAAATAAACATGGGCGAAAAATTTGAATGAATTGTTGGAAAATTTCTTCCTCAACATCAATTCCATTAATGGACTTATCACACTCCCTCGTTCTATTACTCCGTACACTTCTCGGTGACTGAACCCTCGGTTAGGTAAAGCGCGTTCTCCCCAGACCATGTGGGATAATGAGCAGAATTGTTCGACGTTTGGTTTATTTTTGCTACCCTGGCAAGGGCAGTTGATTTAACAAATGAGCCGTCAATTTGATGCTTTGCCAATTATTTTTACGCCAATGGTAACCGAACAAAACAAATCTTTGGGAAAAGTTAATCTACCTAAGTCTGATAAAGAGCGAATTTTTTCAATGTTTTTTTAAGATCTACTCATTTAGACCGTACACGATTTTACTGAAAAATACTGATTATTACATTACATCGTTTCACAGAAAACGTCGATCGAACTTTGATGATGGCAAGGAAACTCATTCAAGGTGTGTAGGTCGCAAAGAAGTCGTTACTTTTCTGGCATCCTTAGCAATCTGGGAGCAGGGCTGCTTAATTACCTTGTTTAAGTTAGATGCTGTTCCAGCTGCGCCAGGTCCGACGGCCAAACTTGGGCGCTTTGAGATCTTGAGGCCGTGCCAACTCAGCCAGGCCTTCGTGCAGCAATTTGAATGGCTAAGTTTTGCAGGTCACTGGGTGGAAAATTGGGGGGGACGTCGAGCATAGTTCAGTCCCACGTGTTCATTTAGACACGAGCGAAGCTTAGGAAAAAGGTCGATGCAAATTGAAATAAAGAAGAAATTTTTACTAGCGAGCTCCGCAACATGCCGAATGATGGACAGCTTGACTAGGCCCTTATTATCGAAGTGCTGAGGTCGGCAACAACATCCCTCTTGAGCTTTTCAAAGGGAAATTATCGAATGTCGCGTATATTTTTGGGATGATATATTCTTCCTTGGAATGGAAATCATAGTTGGAATAAAAAATTTGAGTACAGGTTTCTTCTCATGAACAGTCTTTCCGTAAGTTCTATAAAAACGGATAATATTGCCACTTTATAAAAAGTTTTGNTAGTCGCATACTAATGATCGATTCAATTTGACAAATTTCATCATCAAAATACATATCACAAAAATTTAAACGCGCACGTGGTAAAGTTGCAATGCATTTTAACAAACAAACAATTCAACAGGTAACCTGATCTTTAAGACCATTCTTCCCCCTGACGGAAACAGACCGCGACCAAAGCCTGTTTTTCGGCGATCGACTTTCAATACCAATTTTCTGCGAAGCAAATCTTCATCCATGCTTTTTGCTGGCCTGGTTTTGAGCTAAAGCGTCCCGATGCAGGGTACGGTAACGCCCTTCTTGCTTACCTTCCTGATTTCCCTTCTCTGGCTTAGGATTCCCGTCCCTGAGGAGAAGCCTTGCGCAGGATTTGTCTTCACGCGACAGGGGATTTGAGACGGACTCTGGTGTTTACACTTGAAAGCACCCCGGACAAAAAATTAGTCACCTGCTACTTATGTGGTTTAGGAGCTCTGCGAGCACTAATAATGGAGGCAATTCTGCGCGGCATTGAGCCTTCAAACGTTCTAATGCAAGCCTGGTTGATTTTAGGCCTTTCTTGCATCAACTTGTCTGTTAGCACGGTCACAGTAAGTGGACGATCTCCTCAACCTTAAACTTTTCGTTCTAGGTAATCCTACAAATTTTCAGTTGGGTTTATGCCTGGGGACTTAGCTGGCTAATCTACATAAATGCCTGACATATCCTCAATGACTGTCATGCCAACTAATGACAGTTCTAGCCCAATGCACTTAGCAATTGTAATCCTGAAAGATGGGCAAAGCTAGAGGCCTTTCTCCATTCGATATTATGTGAATGGCAAAACTTGGTTATCTAGCTGTTCCATTTAGTCATACTAGTTCCTCCTCCATGACAGACCCTCGAAAAACAATATTGTATGTGGCTAATTTTCTGTCCTGGCAGATTATTTACACCAGCTGCAACTGACTGTGAAGCATTGATGCACACGATTGTATACAAATGTGTCATTTAAGTGTCTATTTCCCTGCCTTCTACTGTATGAGTATTTCCCTGCCTACTGCTTTGAGTTTTCTTTGCCTTCCGCATCATAACCACATAAGTATCTCTGACTCTGCGCTTGAGACTCATGCACTGTATCCTGTCTCTTTTCATGAGTATCAGAGGCTCTGGCAGCAAGGCAAATTACCGCCATTTGTTAATTGAAAAATGTGAAGAATTTTTTGCAGTGCCTAATTTACTTTATTTGAGCAATCGGATGAAATGAGCTTCAATGCCTCTTCTCCGTTTGGGGATCCGAGAATGAGCCCGGAATAATTTATCCAGTGTGAGTGATGGGTGTTTGCTCGTCTGGCTCTTCTCCAGAGGATCGGCGTAGACATGATACACGCTGGCGGAAGAGCTGAGTTGCAGTTTCTTTATGTCTTCCCTCATCTGGACAATGCATGTACCATCTGTGATGGCCACCTTCTCAATAAGATCTGTCTTTCTGCCGGCAGCCCGCTGACGGAAGAGGACCTGGCAAAGTTTACAATGCGTTCGCAAGCGTACGAGAATAAATAAGTGCTTCAAAGGCGCCAAAATGTTTCGAAGAATCAGGGTTGGAGTTTGAGTGTTTGGAGTCAAGGTTGAGTTCAAGGTCGTGCAAAGTTACGTGCGTTACACGAAGCGCTTCTTCACTCCTGCCAGGCAGTTCTGAGTAGGAAGAATGTCGAATAGGACGGAGATGGCCATTATTTTCATGCACATTTAATACATAAAGGAGTTTGACACATTGTTCACCCCCTCACTAAGATTTTAAAGCATCATTAAGCTTTCAAACGAATGCCCAGTAAAATAAGTCCAGGCTGTTTATGACATGCATGTCGGAAAATTTGTTGATTGAAAATTTGGACATTTACATGGCATGATTAATTAAGCAAGGTAAAAAACTCACATTTAGAACACCAACAGCACCTAGTGGAAGGCGTCGGAGTAACAAGGGTGCTGAGCGCACGCTCTGCAATTGTACATCTCACTTCCCTCGTACTCGACGTGTCATTGAACTGTGAGCTGGACAAACTCCTGATAGCTTACGTCTCATGATATATCTAAGAATTTTAGCATTAAATATGGACTTCAGCAGAACCTAATGAAAATGAATTAACTTCCTCTCGCAGAGATAACGCTCCAGATTTAGTCTTCAATGTAACCTAACGAAAACGAATTGCTTATTGTATATGAATAGCAAAAGAAATTGCAGTGTAATAGATTTTGATACCCGAGAATTCAGGTCATAGCTGAACTCGCACCATTTACGACACCAGCCTTAGTACCAACAAACAATATTTTCATTACATATTTGTTTCTTGCTGCTAAATAGGTATATAAATATTTTAATTAACATAGTTTGGGTATGAACAGTTAATTTCAAAGTAAACGAGGAAGAATATGTAATTTAGTTAAATATTTGACCTTAGGACTGTGACACAACCACTTTCTTATGTTGAATCGAGCGCTCTTACGATGCCTGTGCCATGAGTGTGATCACTTTAATTCTGCAGGCAAAGGTGGAGTGGCTAGTGGTGGTGATGGTGGTCACAACACAAGTGGTAGCTATACTACCCTGTCTTTGACCTGTCCTGCCATCCCATTCCAAGTCTGATCCGTTACCTGCACGTGATTGGCGTCTGACAGTACGGCACTTGGGTGGAGACCCAAGACCGGCTCACCTGGCTCGTTTCGGTTACTCCATTCTATTTTACTCCATTCCATTCCATCAATCGTTGTGAAGAACTTATCCCCTTATATAACAATGTTCAAGTGTTGCTTGCTTGGTCCGTCCGTCAGCCCGTGTCTCTAGCACACCCTTAAGGACTTGGATGGGAGAAAATTAAACTAATTGCAGGACTGTCAGGTAAGGCAGTCCGTATCAGTGATACTGCAAATAATATTATTTCATGTCAGGGTTACCGTAAACAGGAGGGCATCTTAAGAAATTATCATGATTTGTCCCGCCATTTTTAGCGGGGCGCGTCGACTACACCTTTTTAATTTCTATTTAAAATAAGTCAAGT
>VOMN01086640.1:0-15937 GCA_014899125.1 Orchestia grillus
GATCGTCCTTAATTCACCGGCGATACGTCCTTGATTTTTTATAGGGTTGGATAATTTACACCTGTTCGTCCTGAATGCTACGCAGGTACTACAGCACAGTCTCGGCCCATGTTCTTAATGGTCTGTCATGCATCGTGAGGATAATTATGTTGAATTTTTGCTGTGTATTCCCAAAACTAAGGAGTTTCTTTGGTCAGGTTATGTTCCGTTTGAAATTTATATCCTTTGACAAGTCATGTGTTTCCTCGATCCAGGTTTATTTCGTAAGATTAATTTTCGAATGCTGATTTGCCCTCTTATACACAGGTGGCAGCAAATTTTACCTCGTTTGGTATTGATTAGCATGGAGACCAAATTATTTTACTAGGAGTCTTTAAAATTCTTCTTAAGTCATCCATTAAGTTAATGTTCATACATTTTCTTTCTGTCTTCTTTTCAAGAATCTAGATCCCCATTACCTCCGGGCGATTTACAAACAGAAAACCGCTGTAGTTTCATATCGCCACGCTTGATTCAGTCTTTAAAACCTGCAGTGTGATTAGATGAGCAGGTGCGCGTTAAAAATTCCTGTAGAATGTTCTAATATACTCAATATTCTTTACTCTGAAGATATCTAATGCATGAACCACGAAAAGTAGTTTGAGTGAATAACAGGGACAAAAGTTATTTAAGGATTCAAATCCTTCCTCACATATCGGCCTTCGGTGCGATCAAGTCCTCGTTCTTCTGCACACTGTTTCATTTGTTTGTTAAGGCTTCAATGATAGCATATATGTCTTCTTCAACTCGTACGTTAGTCTGCTGCGACATTGATTGACTACGGGTTTTTCTGACTCAGTACTAGATAGTGAAATACGTCTCTAAGACGGTTCTCGAACTGACGCAAATATCAGTTGGCTGGAGCTGACGTATTCTTTGTGTGCTGTGCTCCGGAGCTCACAACTCATTCATGAGCTGCTTACGCTTTCCTGAGGGTTGAGCTGGGCTACATGTATAGTATCTGTGACCTAAAATGTGTTCCCTGTGGAATAAAATCCTTTTTATATTCTGAAACTCAGTTCCATCAAAACCCTGTCCATGCAGGTACGTTGAGACAAAACTCCCACCCACGACAAGCCCTTTTCTTACCGCGTTCAGTAGAAACGTCAGATGTAGTACAGAAAACCATCCACATCCGTCAGCTTAGGCATCGACGGCTAATGTTTAGAGGCGCCTTTCCGCAGCTACCAGTAGTGGAAAGACATTTGCAGCGTACACTGACGCTTTTTCTGCCACGACTTGTAGATATAAACAGCTGAGGCTGGGAAAAGTTTTTACGATCTTTAAAAATTAAACACGAACGGCTGCAGTACATGGTTGTAATCATAATCAGGGTAAACGCGGGGGCAGCATTCATCTGGGGGCAACACTGTAGAGTGAGAGTCCTCGTAACACGAAATTCAGTTATAAAATTCGTTTGAATAGAACTCATTTTGGTTGGACAGAGTAAGTAAAGTCAGATAAAGAAACGTAAATTACTTCGGACTGAAGAAAACTTACAAAATCAGTTTGACAAAATCATCGTTTCGAGTGGGCATGAGTTCTCTTATTATTCTCACTCAAAAAATTGAAGTGTTCCCAGTACTCACCTCGATAAAATCTCAAGTGACTAGTATTTGGAAAACGTCTTGAGTACATTACAATCGGGTGTATAAAATTAGACGTTCATTGTATATATGTAGACATGTTTGTACTAGACCATATTGTAGGCTAGACCATATCCAGGCCGTGCGTTGGAACGCAGGCTAGAGATGCGTGAGAAATTGCGCATATGCGTTGGCGCCGCATGTTTAGGCCTAGCCCCATGCAGAGCTAAACGAGCAGCGCCGAAAGAGAGTGTAACCGTGGTAACGTGATCCATCTCTAATGAGCGAGGTAAATTCCAGAGCATACTTCGAGACGGGCGAACGGTTGAATTTCGGATGCAGGGTTGGGAGTGTCCTCGATGTGGCATAGTGGGCGTTTGGCAACATCGCAATGTACTATAGTAGAGCGAACAAGTTCGGAATCGGCAGGCAGTTTGGAAGGATTAGCTATAGGGCTAGGTTTAGAAAAAGACGCAGGGCGTCAGGCTAGACTCGAAATTGGCTAGATACTTTGTCATAGGTAAGAGAACGAGAACTTGATGGAAGACTGAACTTGCTCGAACTGCGAGCTGGGACAGTTAAGTTAATCTCTATAAAAATATTGAGGTAGCCCACATAGAGCAGCTCGATTGAGTCGGTCAAACTGAGGGGCTGTATGTGAGCTCCGCAAATCCGCAAATACGGGAGAACGAAGTCAGTTCAGTACTAGTCGGATTAATTGTGTCTAATCTTCCAGCTCGTTCGTCTCTAATTAATGCGAATCTCATTTGAACGACTAGGCTGTTACTTATTCAGTAGAATTTTCCCTTTTCCCTTTACAATATTTAGCTTTACTCTCCGCCCGACTCTTATTTGCACTATTAAATTAATTTATGATCAATGGTTAAAAGTGAGTTTCATTCCCCTCTCGGAGTATCGTTAGATCTCTGCGCGACCTGATTGCCCAGCCAAATGCTGCCCAATAAAAACGTAGGAAACCGGCTTGAGCACGAAGCCGAGTACAAGTGAAGCAATTAAGTCACATATTATCCACAGAAAAGAATAGTATACATTATACAGGGTAATCTAAGTTTTCCGTGTTTCTCTTTTTATGGCACGGCTGCTTTCTGTCTTTCCGCACGGCTGCACATGTGTCCTCGTGGGAGCAAATAAGACCATATGACACAATAACGTGGTTAGTACCTCGACAAAAAACCCAGTGTAAAGAACAAAGTCCTATGGGAACGATGTCAGAGTACGGACAACGAAGAAACGTAAAGCGTTAAACTGGAACAGCAGGGTTATAAGAAAAAAAGCGAATGCTGTCCAAGAGGCTGTAGGTCGTGATAATTTGAAGCAGTTTTTCTACTGGGATGAAATTTTTGTAAGAAATTTAGGCTCGAGTTATTCGTCACTTATTCTTTTATTTGTTACTCGAGCGCCATTTAGTTCTCTGTCGTACATGATCGTCAAATGCTCGTACAGAGTTGAGTCGACCAATCTCCGGTGTGGTTCATTAGGATTGACTCAACGGATTTTTGATTCCATTGAATAATTTTATGAGAGTTCAGCTCACCATGGGGTATATTTGAAACATCGATATTTTCTCAGTTGCTTGCTGAAGAGCCGTTGTTATTCATATTCTCCCCGGAAATGTGTTCTGATCGGCTCATACAGCGTCACGGCTTAAAAATTCCATCGAGGGTAAATTTACCTTTTAGCCTGGTGGGTCTTCAGTCCGCTGTAATAATTCCACGATCGTTGGTTGGCGTATCGTTTGTGCATAGTTAATTCAAGATGGACTTGTGGTACCTTTTCCCACCAATAATCCCTACCTAATGATTAAGTAAAATTAAAGATTAAACTACCACAGTCTTTTTAATTCCCTGCTCAGGGTATCACTAAATCCCGTGAACCTTGGCCACTCGACGATCACGCTTCCAAGAAAACGAAAATAAATCGTAACGTGTATGTCGGCAACCGTACTTGTGCAGAGCAGTGGAATATAATGCGCTATTAAATAAAAGTATTATAGTTTACGTTTCGATCCGCAGCTAAAACTTCACGGGCGGAAATGTGGCCGTTATTAAGAAAAAATGCTTGCCATCTTCATCAAGTATTACCATTTGCTTTCCTTGTATTGTCTCTGCAATAGTATACATGTTTTCCGCCGAATAAAGTGCATCGTTTATGAGTTACTGGTTTTTCGATCTGATTCCTTACTTCAACCCCAACCTGTCGAAATGTTTCGTTAACGTACGCTACGTTGCCAAACACTTTGTCACACCCTGGAGAAACGCGGATGTAAGGAAAACAATAAATCTTAATAGTTTATTATCCCACTTTTTATATTGATTACAGGTTTTATTTCGTTATGCACAGATTCTACACGATTTTGCAGACAATCTAAACAATTACTTAAGCCAAGTACCAGCATAGTTCACAAAGGCTTCCAAACGAAATGGAAGAGGCGTTGAGGGTCGTAGCTCCATAACCAGTCGGTCTCAAAAATTTTTCGTATCATTCGAAATCAGGAGACTGTTGAGGCCATTCTACATGAGAAAAAGATCCTTTGTCATCCCTGAATCAGTTTTGCACTACATTAGAACGGAGGTTGAGAGAGTTATCGCTTAGAAAAATACTGGAAGCCTCAAGAAAATGAAAATCCGTAGACGGTTGCACTATGTTAGCCAGGATGTTCAAATAATCCTGCGATTTCATTTTGTTGCAGTGCAAGGTTGCCACACTTAATCTGAACCCTTAGAAGCACTCCCAGATCATTCCACTGCCCCCGGAAGCCTGTAGTGTCACAACAATGCGTGAAGGATCCAAAACTTCATGGACATCGTGTCTCATTATAACTCTGCCATTTTTCTGGAACCAGTCGAATCTTGGTTCAGTACTCATATGACGTGGTTACGTTGCTCTACAGTTCAATCTTTGTGGTGTTTTGCAATTAAAGCTGCTTCGTTCGACTCACTTTACTGACCAATGGTTTCCTGGTGGCGGCGCATTTCCTTAAACCTACTTCCTTTAGTTCTAGACGCATGGTACTGGCAGAAATTTTCTTAAGACCTGTGTTGAACGTGCTAGTCCACTGTTTAACACTTTTCCGCCTTGCATTCGCCAATCTCTTCAGAGAACGCCAGTCACGAGTTGTTAGAATTTTGGCTTCCCCGCTATTACCACTGAAGGACTGCACTTCACCATCATCTTTTCACTGAGTAATTGTTCTTCGCACGGTTCTAAGTCACATGGCCATCGTTTGAGACACTTCTCTGACGGATTTCCAAACCCTGTGCAAATCAATAACCTATCCTTTGTCGAACATAGAGGTTTGTTTTGTATGTTTTTTTCAGCCGGATTATTCATGCTAGTATGTAAGTGCAGTACTGACTACCAGTGAGATTATGTATTGTTACCATGTTCTTTTTGTTCATATTTTTAAAGAGAACACACGTAAAAAATTGTTTGAATAATATCTGCATTTTACCAGGGTACGACAAACTTTTAACCGGGCAGTGTATGCATGAGGCAATCACTAGACGTAATTTCTGGTGAATATTTACGCTTTTCAATATGTAAGCTTAAATTAAGCAGTACTTTCTAACCAATCTTTTCCTACAGCTCTCTAATTAGTCGGGGTCATTGCGTATTTATCATTATGAAAGATATGATACCCTGAATCTTATCTAAGGTCATTTACGGAACCAAGCGGGATTCGAACGACAAAGTTGATTGTGGTAGAAAATTTATGTATTTGTTCTTTTTTATTACCTGGGACCGCATTGTATACGAGTCTTTCAATAATTCACGGTATGCTTATCATAATCGTTTTGAAATACACTATAGAGTTACTTAAATGTGTGCTAAGACATGCGCAGCAGCTCTAACATATTTTATCTGCTTCTTCGACAGTTTTAACACCGGGAGTGCTTGGCGTTATAACGTGGGCTATCCTTCTTATCATTATCAGAAATAAGTGAGACAAGAAATAAACAACGATTTAAATGCATTTTCCATAACCTGTAAGAGATTGGCATAATTGCTCATTTTAGCATTCCTAATCTCTAGATGATCATTAAAGCAATGGTTTGCAAACTGCATGAAGTGCAAAACTTTACCGTAGAAAATCCCTCAGTATGTTGTTCGAACCTGATATATGGGTAACTGTTTATGGAACCAAGTTCGTAATAGAAATCAAGTATCACCATGAATTATCAAAAAGTATGCAGATGGCCATCAATTTACGTACCGAGTACGGAGAAAAGAAAGCCCTAACTCCTTCTATTAATTCCTGATCATAAAAAGAAAATAGCTGTCGAAACATAGCGAAGATTCGGAGCAACAAAGAGCATTTTTAAATCATTCACTCCACGAATTAACATATTCCGTCATACTCGTATGTGCTGAAATAGAATGAGCTAAAGAAACAACATAGTAATGATTTGGAAGTCACTGTGTAACTGCGCCAAAATGCAAGTGATGTGTACCTACTTATGATTTCATGTGGAACGTTTGTTAGCGACGTAAGTTAAAACAGAAAGTTATTTGCAGATATCTTTCAAAAGTGTTTATTTTGAACATTTTAGGCCGAAGCTCACTCTCAACATGAAAATAAGAAGAAGGAAAAGAAAATACAAAAGCACGCGCTTTTCAAAACTGGTACTGAGACATGCTTGAGTAGAACCCTTCTAGATAAAACACACATGAAAATAAATTTTAGATTTGTTGACTAACTTGAGAGAGTTCAGCGCTCGTAACTTTTTAAGGTGAGGGCTTCAACTCAAAGCTCTGTTCTAAACGTGCAGGCCAATACTTTGTAATAAAAGTTAAAAATCTTAAATTGTCAATGTTCTTTAATTACTGGATACTATACGAGCAGTTCGGGAGTGGGCCATAATTAGAGAAGAGTCGAGAAACCGACCTGTTCGATGACCGCTTCCTGAGGGCTCGGCTACAGTCACTCAAGGTGCTCTCAAGATGAAGCCCAAATGTTGTGATTAGCAATGCACGTAAATAAAGTTATGCATACATAATGGAAAGATTATTTTCAGTAGAGCAGGCAAAATAGAGAAAAAATGAGAATTATATTTTTCTGCAATGAGCAGAAGCAAACTCGAAAATTATTACTATTCGTGGAAAGTTAAGAAATAAAGATGCATACAATAATTTTCCTTTATTAAACCTTTTGCTGCGACATAAAAAATGTACTTCAGACCAAACCGACATAACCCATTAGTTTTGTATCGTTAAATATTCAGTCACATTGCAACAAGGAAGAGATAATTGAATTTTGATTGTAGATATTTTAACAGAGATGCTATTCAGACGCACTTGATTGTTCGTTTATACGTTAACTTACTCTCTGTATTAAGCACTTTTATTTTCCAGAATATTTATGAGTTCAGAGCCTTGAATGACAGACAAATGAATCTTTATTGGAAGAAATCATTCTGAATCGTCAGCAAATATGAGCAAATAATACTGTAATTTAAAAACTCTCTCAAATTGTTGTGTTGTGTTTAGCAACGTGTTTATAGAATCAGATTTGCTAGGTTTTAATCGCTCGTTTAAAATCATCGGAAGTAGTGTTGTGCAACAAATTGATGGTATCAAACTGCCACGCAGACTAGAATAGAATACAAAGTTGCTTAGAAACAAGCCGAGTCGCCCATTTTTAGGTTTCTACCAAAGTCCTGTGCCGTGAGACCGCGAGCTTATATTTTCATCGTTACATCTCACCGCATTTCACCGTCTGTACATAACATTGACCCGAACATTTTATTACCTGTTGCACATTCTAAAACTGAACTCTCATATGACGCAACAAACATAGTCAAGATACAGAATTTATATTTTACTTTGGCAAACTACATAATACTAAAAATGCACTTATAAGAATAAACCCGACAATAGAATAAGAAATTAACACTTTTTTACATTTTTCTGCAGTCACTTTTTCTGACGGCAAAGACTCTTTTGAACACGAGTGAAATGTTGGATCCCTTCTGCTGAAACTTAAAAATTGTATCGACTCGAGAAGACGGAGACGATAGGCAGTACTTATCATTTGATCAGGAGAAGTCAGTCGAGAGCTGGGACGAGGATTGCCCGAATGGCGTTGTGCGCTGATCAACATTAAGCTCTTGTGATTCGAAACCTGAGTTAGGATTAAAATGAATTCTAAAATGCAGCATGAAATGACAAATTGTGACCAGAGCCATCCACTATTAATTGCCATTAGCCTACCAACAGGGGGAAATATTGATCATTCGTGTGAACACGCCCGGCTAAGATGTCGTGTTGCAGGCAATCGACCAGCTGTATTTCGCAAGACTAAGAATATGTATATGGAAATAAATTCATGAAAAACTGCGAAATATATGAATTCGCACCGGGCGTACTTAACTAAAATCTTAGCGTTAAGTGTTCTTAAAGGTATTTTTTTTAAGTTGGCTCGTCATAATAATCTGAACAACCGATGTTAATACAACAGGTATTTAATTAATGAGGTGTAAGTTAGGTTAATTAGGTCACTATTTGATTTTAAAACTACTTCACCTTCTCGTTTGCAACAATTCTACATGTTTTCCGAAGTAAATTTCTCCCATTCTTTCTTAAAACAACAAAGAATGGGGTCAGCGGTAATTGAGATACATATGTTTTCTGTCTCAGCTGCAGATCTAATTTGACGTTTGAAGATTCTGTCAGCTAAGGAAGGTCCAAGATATTCGGATGCCTCTCCGACGAAGGTTTTAATTTCTTGTAATGAAAGAATCATCTTCTTCAATACGCTGTGTCTAGCTGCAGGGCATTAGTCGTCGGAAGGAATTCCTCAATCGAGATTGTACAAATATTGGTTTGCGCCAATCAGGTCAACGATGGCGGTAATTTTCTGCAGAATACGACTTCAGAGCGAAACAAACACTGCAACGAGCTTCCAAAGGGGAACCTTTGACTTTTGAAAGTATGGTGCTTAGATCATGAGCTTCTGTGGTATTGTCCATGCTCTAAACCCAGCCATTTGAAGGAAATAAAATAAATGAAAACTTTTCCGACAGTTGATTCGCGTATATTTTCCATTTGTCAACTGATTTGCTTTTGCGGTTATTAAGGCACTTTGCATTTATGTTTGCGGTAGATTGCTATAAAATGTCGAAGAATATCCCAGATAATCTTTCATTGATATTCGCTTTTTTTGGGCTCCAGTCGTACCGAACAGTATTGATCAGGTAGATGTTTAGTTCTACTGGCTCCGTTTTCGTAGGAGTTTGCTATTTTTGGTTAGAATTCACTTTAACGCATAACCGTCGTTGTCAGGTAAGAAACAAAGTAGAGAAAATCCAACGATAAAAACAGAGATTAAAAGGACGCTTGAGACTATAACACAGAGCATTGATACCACTTTCGGGTTTCATCCGCCCGCTCAACACATCTCCAAAAAATAACACAAAGAATTAGTACCACTTTTGAGTTTGGTCACCTCCGGAAAAAGCTACAGTTGGGCAAATTTTCACATCGTCCGTGAGGAAGAATATTTTCTTTTGCTGAGTTTCCAAGTCTTTTTTGGATGGTTTTCTTTTCAGTCCATCCATATCCACAAAATATATGATAGACTGTAGATTTCTCTTGCCTGTAGAAACCGAGTACTCTATAAGAAATTAAAAATTTTTGTGTGGGAATGATTCAACAATAAAGCAAGAACCCGTGACTGGAGAATACTTTTCCCACAGAAGTTTCAACTGAATAGTTTGTCAGGAAATCATTTTATTTTTATTTTCCCGTAGTCTTGTAGTTCATGGGATTCGAGAATTACAATAACATTCCGACTCACGTCGTTAGTGGGCGTGTCATAATTTATGAATGAATGAATGGCCTCAAAGAATTATGAGTATGAACTCAAACCATTCTTAAGATAAGGGTGAGAACTTCGTGGAACCCTGATCCTATTGTTGAAGGTATGAGTAACTTGAGGCGAGTACATGTTTATTCAATCACAGTTAATTTTCGTTCTTCATAACTTCATGTCGTGAAAATACACACAAAAATTTGTCGTCGAACCAGGAAATTATTCGGGTGTCATATTTTACGCATAATTTTTTCTCAGCAGCAGAGGCAGTCAATGATATCATAGTGTCTTTAGTCAATGAATATTTCAATTGCCTATCTTCAACTTGTGTTGAGTCAGATGGCGGTCTCGCAGTCAGCATGCTTGCAGTGGGCACATTTTAAATACTGTACTAGGGGCATTTGCTGGTCGGATAGATCCACCCGGTAAGTTCCCCATAGAAGGATTTGAAAGGCCAATGCTTTTCAAAATGAAAAATTCACATGGATGTACAAAAAATCCCTACGAGGAGATAGTGCAGTCGGCCCACTTCTGTCTTCCAAAATCTTCTCTAGGTATTTTACATAAACGACATTTGTTTGCATGATTGAAATTACCTTTACATCCATAACATCACACTCGTTAGGCATATTAATTCAAAACACAGAGTAAAGCACTAAAAGAATCCAGAACTTGGCACAGGCATTGAAAAATTAAATCAGTGTCACTCTACTTTGAAAGTGAATCTTTCACCTCTTTCCTGCTTTCAGCATGAGTGATGTGAAATAGTCCGTACATGAGAGATCTAAAATGTTAAGTTTGAATAGATGTATGCTCGTAAAAAAAGGTTTTACGCTCCGAAACTTACATTAGGAGTACTTGATGGCGACACAAATTCATAAGAACTGAGATACAATAAGTCGACTTCTGCACAAGTAATCACAGCGACGGTCAAATCGGAATTAACCTCCGCTAGCGGAGGCTGAAATTGATCTCAGTATATCTTCTCCATGCAGTCCTTAACAAGTTACTGTACAGTTTTCACCACGAAGTTCAAATCGAATTGCATTCCAATATTTGAACTGTCAAGTAAACATAAACGTATTGAACCCAAAATGTTAGTAACTACAAGTAAATACACTTCCGACAGTTTGCTTTTTCTCAAAAATACAATTCATCTCATTAATTCGTTTCTGAGGATAAAACAAAACGAACCTACAGCTTTTCTGAATATTTTGCAGTTTGCTTAAAAAATGAGGGTTCAGTAGCCATGAAAATTGAAGGAAAACTTAAGTGGTCTCTGAGATGTTTGACCTAGCGAGTAGCAAGTAACTACAGCAAGTAGCTGGGACCTGCACGTACCTGACAGGTCATGCGACAAGCAGTACGAATCTCCCATACGCTACTACTAAACTAAGTTTAAAGTTCACCCGACGAAGTACCGTATCATGAAAAAAATCAAGAGGGTATGAAAATGCTCTAAAAAACAACAACTTAATGTCTCAATCTTTAAAAAGTTGTTCCTACCTTCAGTACGCTTTTCCACCTTCAAGAATATCTTTTTATTTTCAGAAAGCTATTTCCATCTTCAGTTGGTTATTTCCAGATAAGGCAAGCTTTTCCAATCTGAGAAAGCCACTTTTATCTTCAGCCAATTGTTTCCATCTGACTGGGCTTCACCGCTAGCCTCGGGTAGGCCAGGAGGTCGAGCACCTCAGCAGGCAGCAGGCACAGCAGGAGGTTCCACAGCTTGGTGAGCCAGTGCGGCATGTACCGCAGCTGCACATGTGTTAGGGCGGCTGTGTTATTCTATGTCACTGCCATAAAAAACTACACAGTGCTAATCGTAATAATAGAGTTAATTATGTTTCTACTGTTTCTAATGACATTTTGATAAAAATTTAACATTTTACTCACCGTCGGTAATTGTGAAATGTGCATCATTTTTCAATACCAAAAAAGCAGTTGAAAGGCGTTACCCTCTGTTTCTGTCAAAATGCAGGATTATCCTTTAATTTCCTTATCGACAGAGATTTGTACAGCGTGCCCATAAAATTTTTCGCGAGTTGAACATTCTACCGAGTCAACATCAGGCAACGCTTTCGATCGAAATTGAATTGAAAATTTTAAAAGCGTAAACTTTTACGATTTCGTGGTATTAAATGCCAAAACCAAAACTTCGGCTTATAACAGGGTTAGGTTCATAATAGGGTTCAATCTTAAGAGAGCAGCTCTAAGCCCTTCAGCTGCAGCCAGCAGCCGTCTGTACAACTTTGTCCTTATTCATTTTCACGCTCTTGAAAATTACAATAAAATTTAAATTTTTCTCAAAGATCGATGAATTTTTAAATCAAAAGAAAGGGTTGCAGTACTGAACTATTGTGTGAAAAACACATTTGCGTTTCACAGCTCCTTTATAGTGAATCCTGCCTCACTATGCAAGTTAATTAGTAAAGTAAGGAGTGAAATTTCTGTCTCACTACGCAAGTTAATCTACGTTAAGGTTAGTACATGTGAGAAGTGCTGTAATTTTTTTATTAGATCACAAATAAATCAAACTATGTAAAAATATCAACCATACTGATATTGAAATAATTTATCATATGAAATTCCCTAAAACGAATTGCTGATCCGGCTCGTAATCATTTGGTATTTTAAAGTCAGAGTATGAGTCATTTTGGAACATCCAAAACCGAAATACTGTTCCGCCAATGTTTTCAAGCTATTTGATCCTGTGCCCACTCCAGCCATGCAAATTTATTACCTCTGGTGTTCGTGTTAGCTGAGTTAGGACAGACAGATTTCCTAGTTTATTGCGCCAAGTGATTTTGATAAACTTCAACATTTCAATTACTGCGTCTTTGGCCTGACTTTATATAGTATAAGTTTTGTTAGTGTGGTACGAATAGATGAGTAATTTACTATTTGTATTCGACAGCATTTCGACTTCGTATTCGTCGACCTGCAATGCTTAAATATTTATGGAAATTGAAGGTTTATGCAACGAACATCAAAATTCGTTCCTACCGGATATTAATGCCTTGTTTCGTCCGAGTCAAAACTTGGTTTCATAATAATTTCGATTTTGTTCTTTTCTTTGTTAATTAACCTGCATAGTGAGACAGAAGTTCCACTCTTTACTTCACTAATTGAGTTTCATAGTGAGACAGAAATTTCACTCTTTACTTTATAGTTTAGTGCACACCTGTGCTCTTAGGCCCAAAATTTAAGAGACACTCAACAGTTCAGAAGTAAGTTGTCAGTTGGTCCGCCGGTTTCAGTAGAGTAGAATTCAAGAAATGGTGCAATGGGGCATCATTAATGAAACGTAACTATTTTAGTTACTATTCTTCAAGGGCATTATACTTCAGGGCATTACTAGTATAGTATGTGGAACCAACACAAATAAGTACAGTTGTATTGTAGATATTTAAACTAATAAGTCTGACTTAATTAATACTTAACTTCATTTAAGGTTTGACATCACTTCATAGAGGTTTACTGGGACTAAATTTAACTCAATTTTTAACTCAAGCTTTAACGCAAACTTCGCCGCAACTAAGAAAACATTTTATTCATAATTGATTTCTGAAAGCGAATATTCATGCACCCGTGAAAACAAATTAAACACAACGTGCTCAGTAACATAAGCACCAGAAAGTTAGCCTTATAATAAATACTTGTATAGACATTAAAGGCTGTTGTTAGTATGAGAGTGCAAGAAAGAATATTTTCAGAGCGAGGGGTCTGCCCTTCTTGCCTCTGGTCGGCAGCTTTTCTCCTCAGCCGCAAACAAGAATATCTTATGCCTTTTCTGTTAAAAATTTATCAGGAAAAGCCGAACATGCTATTTTACCTTAGGGGTCTCCGCAGCAACGGCATGGGCCAAGTCGTCAATGACTTCGAATATTTTGTGAGGACCCTGCGTGATGAATCCCAACTTCGTCAAATAGGCCAGGAAGCGAGCGCGACAGAAGGCGTTCCCGTAGGCGGCCTTCACCTCTGGCTCAGCTGCAGCCCAACCGTTCTCAAACTGAATTTTCAATCTGTCTTCGTCGGTCAATAGCGTTCTTGAGACGTGAAAGGAAGATGATCACTGAAAAACTTTTCCAGTTCTCAGTTACCTTAAGTCATAAATTGTGGGATTGAACGAGAAAAAAAAATCCTTCTGGACTTATACACTAATTATAATTTCGCTCTACTCTGAATATCAAATTGAACAAGTGAATTCAGAATGTATTGGTTGGCGTTTTGTTTATCTATTTAATTTCAAGTTTTTTCCCATTTCGGAGGCTACTACAACCAAGGGGTATCAAATTTCGATGTGGTTCTCAAATTATAAATCATAAAATAACAGAGTATAGCTTCAAACCTTGTTCAATATACAAATTTAAATTTGAAATTACTCAAACCGTCGGCAAAAGTTATGGTCAAATACATAAGGTAATATACTACGAATGTTTAAATATTGTTGAAGTTATTCTAGGAAGTGCTGGAAATTAATTCCAGTTCTAATTGCAGCGTATAGAGAGTAGATTGAATAAAAAAGAAGATGGAATTATTTGACTGCTTAAATACATTCATGCATAGATATTTTTATTGCCCAAGTGTGCACACACTGAGTAATATACATTAGGAGAGTGAATATTTTAGAGAGTAATGCGCATTCTACCCATCACTAAGCTTAGCATAGGTGAAACAGGATGTTGAGAGTTTACTGATCGATGAGTGATGACTTGATTACGTCATGAAAATATTAATATTTACGTAAGCGTTCTCGAATAGGTATAACTAGCCTATATTTTTCCTGAAAGAAGCCTTGGACTTTGAATTCATGATCCAAAGTTGTGGAACTTTGGTGCTACTAATGCATATCAAAAAATGTGAGCTTCGAACATCTGAGAATGGTCTAGTTAAAAGCCATATCGGAACGCTTTTGTAAATTTGAAAAATCAGCCTAATCTCAGGACTCTGAATGCATGGCTGATCTGAAAGTGATTTGCAAATGAGTAAGGGGTGAAAACAAAGGGAATATTTGTAGCTAAGTGGTAAAAGCCACCTAATGAGATACAAAAGATACACAGGCTGCTTTCCAGTGCATTATTCATAGCAAGAAATTTATTTCATTCTTTTTCAAGGTAAATTGGATATCCAGAATTTCAATTTATTTGGAATGGCTCCTGTTCAGTCTCATTTCGCATAGGTCAATTAAAATTACAGTAATACTTACATATCTTGTAAGCAAGTTTTACGAAGCTTGATTATTTGGCTTTGTATTGAAGCTTGAATTTTCAGGCGAATGAACACTTTTTTCCGACGCTTTAATGCATTACTAGATCGGGAAAACTAAGAAATATAATTTATTATTAATTTTCTAGAACTTGCCATAGCAGAAGCAACTTACTGATAGCCTCCAGGCTCAACGGTGTGCACGGTAATGTTCCAGGGTTTGAGCTCATAGCGCAGTCCGTCGGAGAAGGCGATGCCGGCGTGTTTGCTCATACTGTACGCAGTTAGACCAGGCAGGCACGTCCGGCCTGATGCAGTGGGTGAGTAGATTTTGAATTGGGCCCAAAAAGTTTAAGTTATGTTTTACGACATAAGTTACAATATAAAAACTTCAGCTACACCACAAGTTACGGTTACGATCCAAGAAGTTACAGTTATACCACTAGAAACTAGCGTAGTACTGCAAGAAGATATCGTTACGCTACGTACAAAAAGTTACAGCTACATTGCAATAAATTATATTTTACACTGCAAAAACTAACAGTTACACAAGTAGGAAATATTATTGCACCACAACAAGTTAGTTGCAGCACGTAAAGTTACCAAAATTTTATTAAAAGTTAGAACTAATTTTTTGTAAATAATTTTGACTTTCAATTCACGAAGCACAAGGAACTTAGGAAAACTGGTTTTGAGTTTCAGCAAATTCAAGGAACTAAGGATGATATTAAGTTTCCTTTTTTTGCATAAAAAGAAATTATAATTTTACTGCTATTAGATTTAATAAACTGAAAATAGTTTGAATCAGAGGTGAACAAGCCTACTGTAATGGGCCGTAGGTTATCATAGTAGGTAAGTCATAGTATCGTAGAAGATAGGTCATCACAGTAGATTATCAAAATTGAATCTATTACTCAAAATATACAACAAACAAATAGATGTAACAAATCTCCCCAACCAATTTTTCATCAACATAGGTAAAAACCACGCATTCCAACCAGCACTTGAAATACATGGAGCATACCCATGGAATAATTTCTTTTTCTTCGTACCTACTAACGCTTTCGATGTAACCCCGGAACATTCCCACCGTTTTGAGTTCTTCTTCTCTGGTGAACACTTTTCTTGGTTGATGTCCCCTTGTTTCACGTTTTTTTAGTTTACTGTACTTTCCGGCCAGCTCATAAATGCCCTATTAATTATTTTACGATATTAATGACACCGGTGAGTTTTATTTGTAAACATTTGTAAACATTTATTTACCACAAGTAAT
>VOMN01086643.1:0-128162 GCA_014899125.1 Orchestia grillus
ACCTAACTAGCACTACTTAACCAGCCCAACATAGCTAGCCCAACATAGCTAGCACACCTAACTAGCACAACTTAACCAGCCCAACACAGCTAGCACACCTAACTAGCACAACTTACCAGCCCAACATAACTAGCACACCTAACTAGCACAGCTTGCCCAGCCCAACATAACTAGCACACCTAACTAGCACAACTTACCAGCCCTACATAGCTAGCACAACTTGCCCAGCCCAACATAACTAGCACAGCTCGCCCAGCAAAATGGACCGCAAGCAACCGCCAGTATACGGCCGAGCCCGGCGCAGGCGCTGCACATTCCGCACAGGAGAAGCCTCTATTATGGCGCCGTCAAGAGGCCCTTCAACAACATCACCGCTCAATGGCTTTAAAAGTCACGAATGGGACTTTAAATGTCAGGTCAACTTCGAGGGAACCACTAAAATGCAAAAAAAAGTACTCGAGAAGCCCTATTGGAACGTCAGGAGCTCCGTTTCCATTGACTGCTCGCTCTCAAAAATGATCATCATTGTAATGGAAGTAAAAAATTCAGGGGCTACAAAACCAACAACATCGAAAGTGAGAACGACCAAAAACAAACCTGAATACCACCCACAGATTAAGAAGGGAATTTTAAACCGACGAGAGGATGAAGAATGCCAGCAGGGCAGAACACTAAACAGGAACAGACACAAAAAACATTTTCAGATATATACATTTTCTTATCATGTTTTCTTATCATGAACAGATGTTAAAAATTACCATCTGTTCAAATTCCACCAAGTATTTTAATTTGACTTTCTTTACGAATGCCTCTAATTTGATTCCAGACGTTTAAAAGAATCGAACTCCACAAACTGTTTCATGATCATTATCTCACGAGGAAGCAAAACTGTAGTCGGAATTTCATTTTCAATATCACACATTATACCATCGTTTGCTTTTTATAGCTTACTCAAGTACGAGGTGATCACTGAAGTTACAATCACATACAGCGTGTACACCATCACGCACAGCGTGTACACTATCACGCACAGCGTGTACACTATCACACACAGCGTGTACACAATCACGGCTAGTCACACGCCGCGCCTGCATGGAAGCTACACTCTGCATACCTCAGCAACCAAAAAGACGCATATTTCCTGCTCCGTTTGATGCATAAAATGTGCAAATCCGGTAAAAAGAGAGGGGTGGCAGCACCACATAAAGCAGGAAGCGAGCGCGCTCTCGTCTAAAGAGATGGAGGTAAAGGCAGACACGCAGTGGAACGGAATCAAGGGAAAGAAAGGCACGGAGGGAGGCAGGACGGCAATGCAACGCTCCGGAATGGGATAACCTGGAACACCTCGCACAACAAAGGCCCGCGGGAAAACCCCGCAGAAGGCGCAGCCCTGAATAACAGCGGCGATCGCAGCCCAGGGAAACTGGAGTAAATGAATGAAGAATGTCATCTCCATTTAACATCACTATTTCGTCACTGCATACGGTGTACACGGAAAAGAAAGCTTCAGTTATGAAAAAATGGCCGGTTTAAAAATATTTTAATTTGCTTGGACATATAGAACGTTGCTAGCTAGTAGACGCCATAAATCAACAAACCCTTAATAAAAGTCTTCTAACGCAAGATATTAGCTCGAAAATTGTTCTTCACGTGAACATGCCGTTCGAACAGACCTTGTATCTACCACGTCGCACCAAACAACCACGCGTCACCAGAACAACGCAAATCTAATACGAATATCAGTCTACAAGCTTACAATTTGTGCAACTCGGGCCTGTAGTTTATTCTACCAAGAACGCGCAGTATACTTCTACAGAAGCACCTACACCTATGAATTTAAAACACACTGATTTACCTTCCAAAACAGTAGCTTTTACGCAATTCATTTCCAATTTAGTACAAGAGCCTGCAAGATAAAATTGCGCCCATCATCTGGAACTAGCGGGTTGATCCAAAAATCAAAAAAATCAAGAATGATATCGACATCACACAGAATTATCTATGCTTCCTGACACCAACATAAAATAGCCCAAATTGATCGATAAAGTTTTTTTTTTTCAAGCAGCCCTAGAAACGTCTGATACTCATAACTGAACGCTTCGTTAGTCAGATATAAGTTCACATGTACAACTGTTATGAGAAGCAACAACAACTGGTGGGACAAGTCGCTGCAAGCATCAGGCGGCGATGGTTCCAGTACATCAAGGAGCTGCCTCCAAGAATTAGTATTAGCAGCGATCGCTTCAATGGCTTCCATTGTGGGCTTTGTGGAGAGCTCTCGGCAGCGCAGCTGTAGGCCCAGGGCTGACTTGCGAACGTCCAAAAATAACTGAACTGCAAATCAAAGGCGCAAGAATAATACGATGCCATTCATCCAACGAATACGTGTTGATGTAAACGGACGTAGAATACACGTTTGTATTTTGAATGTAGGCAACAACTGAACAAACGCGTATCAGGTTACCTTAAAATATCACGACATTTTGTAGCTAACACAGATACACACAAATAAAGACCAATGAAATCTTTTTGAACGTATACAAAAAGCGCTCTCGGTAAATCCTGTTCAATTTAAAAGAAGCGCTAAAATATTCCAGAGAGTGACCGACCACTAAACGTAAAGTCATTGGAGCGCACATAATACCAGGATCACCAGAAAATATCCTACGTTCATACTGGCATAAACGTACGCAGGAGCAGTGGTCTGGGCCAGGAAGCCGCTCAGGTCGATTGGTGAGGAAGTTCCCAGAATGTTTAGGCACGCGTCCCACGAGATCGCGAGACGGGTGAATAGGATGGACACATAAATGGGATTGCAAGTGGAAAAACAGGGATGAGTTTCTAAAATTTTAAGTAGTTGGTTTCGTTTTTCGAGTTGTACAGAAAAATGTGAATTTAGAGGAAAGGAGAGGAAATAATTGTAAAATAAATAAAAAAGGACTCGCAGACCAATAACTTAAATTTGTTCATGAGCAATAACGAATACATTAAACCCTTTCACAACAAACTAAACTTGAACCCAAAAATCAGCAAGTAACACGTATTAGAAGTACACACTCAACAATAACAGGCAGAAACGTCAGTATGAAAACAACTGCTTAATAATTATAATAATACCTAATCCAATGAACTTTAAATCCTAGACACAATGCACGAAAATCAGACCGAATTAAAAGGAAATAAAATTACACACTAGGGCAACACTTCAATTAAAGAGAAAATCATCGACGTCCCTGTAGCAGTAAGCGCTCAGCCAGATGCACATGACCAGGGCAGTAGGCCTACACTCTACAGCGGCCGCATGGGAGCGCTCTTCAATGCAAGCTGGGCATCTCGAGCACGCATACGCCATAGAGTTGCAGTCGCTCCGTCATAATTTAACTCATACTTTGGAAAACCTTTCTGACTTCTTTAGAGTGAAAGAAAGGCTCTTTTTTGTGACGCTGTAAGAGGCGCCTGTTAGCGGCGCTCCACAGCCCGTAGGCCTTCGCACAAAAGAGGACACGTGAAAGAGACGAACAGAGAACGACAAGAAGAAATGTTGAGAAATGGAGGAAAGGAAAAGTTTAAAAAAGGTTAAGTTATAGCTATTTATAAATATGGTAGTACATTGAGCTGTGAACCTTTAAATGAACCTTTAAGAACATCATAGTATGAGGTAAAAAATCATGCAGTCTTTCATAAATTGTAGCAGCAACTTGACCATGTGTTTGTCGGGAACTACAGCTGATACTGAAGGGCAAACACACGATAAAGGTCCTGACAATCGCGAGGAGAAATTGATTCAAAATTCTTGTGAGCATATTTTTTGAACTGTACTTACAAATTGAAACGGAGTATAGCACCGCGATACACACATAGAAATTAATATATATATAGACGAGAACACGAGCACATATAGAAATACTCGAATTCTGTACCCATATTGAGAAGACATACATAAGGAATGCGGTCGCAAATATTGTGATAGACCTGCGGGTGGTCACGTATTAGCATAAGTTACCATTGATAGCGAGCCAATGAGCGCAGTCGCACGTAGCCCGGATACCATTGAGTGTGCGTCGTGAATTAGTTTCATGGAAGAAAGTTAGGGGAGCACATCAGTCAGGGTCTAATGCGATATGGGAAAGGCATCGATGCACAGGCTGCGCATCAATGTGATGAACTTAAGTCTAGAACACGAGAGGGGAAATATTCGCATTGAAATTGGAGCCCAGTAGGCCTACATCGAACGCGTAATAAGCATATGAATGACAAGGCGTGCGATTGGTAAGCCGCACGAGAGCAAGGCGTTAGTTGGCGTTCAGATTCAATCACACGCAGCAGATGTCCGCAAGCACCTATTATTTAGCTTCCGATTTTAATTCATTGTGAAGGAGGCGATAAGAAGAAAATAAGCAAAATAAGCTCAATATGACACTTCCCTGCAACTTGGGAGCCCTCATCTGCACGGCGATGTCAAACTATAGCGCTCCTAATCGGAATGACTTTTGGGAGTATAATAAAGCAGTTTGTCCCATTTAAAAACAAACAAATTCACCACTAGGTGGTTTCAGTTGAAATCCATGGTATCTAAATTCGTGTATTACCGAGACATCGTTATAATCAGAATGGTTCCCATTAGAAGCTTTGCGGGGACATCACTCCTAATTTAGCATGTCCCTTAAACACTGCGTGGGTAAACACAGGCGCCAACAGCAGGAGTCATGACATGGCAGTTCAAGTCTTCACGACATGGATACCAGACCTACAGCGGCGGTCCAGCAAGACGATCAGAAAGAAAAGACCAATTTTGTCGGATCATGCAGTGACTCGGAGCTTTTCTCGGCACGTTCGCGCCTCCTTCTTCACTGACACTCGCCTACCTAAGCCTCAGTAAAAATAGGCTTTCCGGATTATCGCAGAAAATTAAGGAAGCGCTCTGAGCTCGAGAATGAGACATTTTCTGGCACACCCTCCCTCCTCCAATGTTGTTGCGGAGTGACAGAAAATAATTTAGAAATTTAAACTCAAGTTTCTCAACAATTATAGTGAAGTAAATCTTACACCCGGAGAGCAGTATGCCAAGAGTATCGCTGATCCGGTGTGTAATTATCCCGGCAAGATTTTATGTGTACATTTGAACTACAGCGCCGGAACCTTTACTAATTTGAACTTTCTGCATTTCGACAAATTCAATTAGACTGATATCAGATACTTATCTGATAGTGGATATGACAATGGGAACCAGAGGAAAAGAGAAAATTAAAAAAAATCTCAAAAAATGAAAATTTTAAACGAATGTTAAGACGAAAGGGTGATTTTCTTTACTGTGAAACACTAAAAAATAAGTGTTGAACTACATTTTATTTTGTTTTTTCCAATCTACGACTTGGCTTTCCACATCCGAACTACAAAACCAGATTCTCGTATCCGGACTCTCCGCGAGTCCTGATATGGAGAGTTCCAATACATAAAAATTACAAAAAATCATAGCTACGTATGTGACTGATTCATAAGCTAACAAATAAACATTATCATTGCCCTGAAACTTCGGTGCAATTATATAATAAACTAATATGCAAAACTTTTTTTAATTGAGCAGCATACCAAATACGGTTGTAAATCAAAAGAATAACAGACACCTTCAGTCCCACAACTTTATATGTCAATGAAAGCAGGGAACATACTGGGCATACGATTATGGGAATTTATCAAGCTAGGATAAACTTATAACTGCAAAACAACTGAAGCCAATAGCAGGTATATTTCCTACCACACAAGCAGCCCGCGCTGTCATAAAGCTACCTCATTTCTCATAGAAAAGATTCCCCAGTAAATTGTGTTTCAAGTAGTCCCCATTTGACGACGCCTTTTACTGCACCTCCAAAACGATCGCAGCACACCACCATCTGCAAAGACGCGGTCCTTTACAGCCTTGAGGCGATAGCGATCACAACGCGCGCCACACCAACAGCGCCTGCCAGCACTGAGGGCAGACACCAAATTACGGCGCTCGCACAGGCAGCGCTTCAAAGGAACCACGGCACTCGAGCAGCGGGAGGCCCAGAGCGGTGGGCGAGGCTGGCCGCGTGGGCTAAATGTACTCTTACATGGAGGTAGTTTAGGCATCCTGTCTCTCAGGCCACACTGGTGTGCTGCACGTTCTATGCATATCATGCTAATTAAATCTTCCTTTCTCATAAGAAACACTGTGACGGGTATCGAACCCGACACCTCCTGACTAGATGGCAAACACGCGATCACTCGCGCCATGGAGCTATCGATTAGCTAAAGCAATTCACTCAGACGCGTTCACATAAATCAAATCATCTATTAGCACAAGCGTAACATCAGTTTAAAATGACACACATAGCTCTTTCAAATTAATTTCAACGAGTATTTTAATAATAGCTTAGTGCACATTCAAGGAATGTAAGGGAAGTTTAGATATACGTTTGAAGAAAATATTCTAAATACTTGTACGATACCCTAGAACTAACATCAGAATTCTCAGTAAACTTTCACAGTGCTAGTGCACAAAAACTGATTTTCAGTGGCGGCAGCAGCACCAGCAGCAACGCTGTAATGCAGTGATACAAAAAAGAGCAAGGCCCTGTTAATAAGAAATTAAATTTTCAAAAGCTCCTAAAAAATAATTCGCGAATTTTTCATAAAATTATAATCAGCGTTTTATAGCAGGCAGACCATTTGTACGAGACAGAAACATACTGGCCCAACCAGAACGAGAATAAAAATGGGCATTTCATCACTCAGTTTTTAATGTAGTGTGCGGTAGCACTGCGAGAGCGGGATGCCAGGAGCATAGAGGATTCGCACTCTCCTAAACAAGGATAAAAATAAGCTCTTATGAGGATAAATGAATTTAAGAAAAAAGTTTGTCCCAAATGAATTACTCCTACCAAATTTTCCAGAAACAAACACGTGTTACAAATGCTGAAGAAAACAACCACCATGCAGTAGTCAGATACCGCTCACGATAGCGACAGATGCACAACAAGAAAGATCAGAAGTTTCTTGAGCTATGTTGCGACAAACCACGAGCTAGGATACATCTGGAGTTGTGTTTGTTATTCTGTCGACAGGCGAGATTAGATCTGGGAAGATCGAGCTGTTTTCCCGCGACGTAAATAGACCGCGCTGCACCGCCGACGTCCTCCAGAAAAGGCAAATTTGAAATGAATGTCATACACTTTAACTTAGTTGCTTTTGAAAGCAATTTCAAATTTACACGCACTCTAATTTAAACATTACATTAAACTTTGCAAAATTTCATGAAATATAGCTGAAATGTTCAATCACAGGAGAGCAATACACTCGGTCTAACCTCGCTCAAAATTAGAGGGAACGAACACACAGATTGTAGCATAATAATATCTCGAAGCTTGACGAAGGTATGTCGTCTAGGTGGAAGCCACGCACGATGGGTGAACACCACTCAGTTGGCAGGGCAGGTAATTTTCCAGGGAGGAAAGTATTCAGAAGCGAAAGGACACGTTTGGAAGCGCGTCACATGAAGTTAATTGGCGGCAGAACATGGAGTGGCAGCCCCAAAGGACCTGAAGACGGCGCTTCTATACCGAAAGAAAAAGAAACCCGCAGCAAAATTTCGAGCTCGGAAATATGTAGTACGACATAACATTCAACAGAAATAAAGTTGAAGGCTCAAAAAAACTAACTAAAAAAGGAAACTTCGAGGTGAGAACGGTTCAGAAGACAGCGGAGAAAGTGGGCATGCACTTTCTATGTCAGCAAACTAAGAGCGAGTCCATATCGTAAGAACATAAAAAACAAAGCGCAATTCAAATTTCTACGCACACACATAGCGCGACCGGGGAGTGAGCGACACCCCAAGAAGACGAGGTAATGTGAGATTGCTTGAACTACTGCAGGAGAGAATAGGCTAATCGGCGGAGCCGCTATTCTGATGGCACAATCGTACAGCAAAATTACGCATTGTTCCCCCCATGGGGGCACAGAGACAAAATTCCAGCACACAGAGAGGGCCCTGCGAGGCCGATACCCAACACGGCTGGGGCACCCCGCTGTGGAGCCCCAGCAATTATGTCAATGGTGGGGCGAGTTGGATTCATGGATATATTTCCGTATTCACTCCTGATAGAAATGGGCTTTGTACTAAATCATAAGCAAGCATCTAAGTAAACTGAGAAGGCACAACGGAAGAATATTCTGAATCATACTACGTACACGGACGCGTGCTTAATACTTACTCGCTTCTCGACGAATGAAAAAAAGCGTGAATACGAAAGGCAGGGATGACACAGCGTTATGCAGCCAGAACCAGGGCAACCGCTACCACCGTGAGCATGTGGGCACCGTTGCACCCTCCGCACAGCCTAACGCTAAGGTATTTTTCCACTCGAATACGGTCAGTAGGTCGACACTTTTCCGTACCGTCGTGAAGCTTAGAACATGCCCCCCTGCATGGGGAATAGAGCGATAAAACACAAACAGAAGATTCGATTGTGCATCTAACGATGCGAGGCTAAAATTAGAAAAGAATGACGATGATGATTGTCGTTCTCGAGATGCATTTCATTGGACTCTCAAGAGTGCATGAATCATCGATTTTTAGAGTGCATTTAGTGGAAAATTTTAAACATGAGATGAGTTTCGATGATGATGATGATAATAATAATAATAAAGCATCCAGATGAACTCAGCAGCTAGCGCACGACCGTCTAACCAACAGCGTCCAGGAAATATTTCAGAAAGAAATAACGGCAGCTTCGCTCGTATGATGTCCGTAGGCCTCCTGTAGTGTGACTCCTAGATACGGCGTCAGGCGCGTCTTTGTCGCCAAGAAATGAAACGGAAGTAATCCTAGCAACGAGAATAATGGCCCAGCGCCGTGCACGGTTCAACAATAAAATGGGATGGACTAAAATCGCCGCTGCAAACAGCACGAGACCGGGCCTAAACGAGGAAAATTCTCATGCGTATTGTCGCGCGAGGTGCGATCAATGAAGGATTTGAGCCAGCTTTTCCTTACAAATATGAAGTCCGGCCTGCACTGGGGGGAGTTTTGCCGTGCGAATTTGAAGATTGATCCCAAAGCGAATAATTTGCACGTTAATACTTCTAATTTTATAATGACTCATCACAAAAAAAGTCCACATGCTCTTCATTATGTATTAACATGACCTAATGAGCTCCGAGTAAGAGCAAACTGCGAATGAAAGACGCAATTCTTGCTAGCAACATCACGCACGCACTGAAATGGTTGCAAGAGGACGACAAGAGTTCTCAGGACTTGGATAGCAGATAACCAAGATAACTTGTGCGACGATGTGCTTTTATACTGTATATTAATATATGAACAAATAAATATCGCTTTGCATATGCACACAACACCAAAAAGTTTCCCAATTCAGGTAATAAACTGGAAGAAGTTCTCTAAAAGGTCACTCCGAGATTATTAAGCAAAGAAGCATAATGGAGTTCTAAAAGAGATTGCCCCGAGAAACTTCCAATAGTGGACCAGCTCAGACTAGGAAGAGAGTCGAGGTAGCTTGGAGGTTGGAAGTGGTCCAAGACTGGGCAAAAAGCGCAGATGCTTTTGTCAAGGTTGGTCATTTAGGGAATTTAAGAGTGTGGCGGTTGTGGTCTCTTCTTAGCAAACAAGCAGGACTCCGAGTGAATGATAACCGTTTTACTCCTTTTCCGTAATACGCAACTACACATAGAAGGGAAACCGCCCGCATTGATGCGCAAGTTGCTGCCAGAAATATTGGTCTAAAGTGGTCGTTTGTAAGTAACCAAAGGATCGAACTCTGAATTGCAAGCTAGAAGAAAAAACGAATTACTTATTCGTTCTTAAAAACAAGTTTCACGCTACCCTTGAAAAGCGGGTAGCCTAAATATTTGTAGAGGTCTTCCATTTGAATTACATTACTGCACGTACGTGCATAAAAAGCGCATGTATGTCAGGAAACTGCTTCATTATGAAAGTGAACCGCATTCAGCGCAAAAAGAGAACACTAGCCACGATTCAGAACAACCTAAACCTTAATAACTGCTTTTGGGAATAATTCTCACATAAACACTCCGTAGATACATAATTACATTTATGTGGCCTTCAAACTGTCAGAACAGAACCGGGTTGTTCTGGGACGTGAAGTTAAACTCGCGCAATAATAGCAGTGTCAGTACATGACCCAAGTAATTTTATTGCTGGCGTTGGAAAGTATCTCACACTTTCTCACGGGTCTTCATCGCCCCACATGGATGAAAATATCTAAAAGAATTATAGGACATTAATGAAACCATTCTGCGAGAACATATTTCAGGCTGTCGGAAATGCAGGAGAGGAGCCGTGAGTTATGGCTGATTTTTGTTGCACCGAATTGAGTTTCAAGCCATCTTACTTCCACTGAAAGAAGTTCAACGCAAGATTATGAGCCATTTATCATAGCTCGACACACATTTTACGATAAAGAGGATTCAACTCCCGCATCATATACAGTGTTGATAAGTCCGAATATATTACGTTAATTTAAAAACTAGTCATGTAAAAAACTAACAGATCATTGAAGTTAATTTTGAAACCGTAATTTAGAATTGAAACAACACAATGTTGCAAAAAATTCAGCGGAAATTAAAATACCCGGAAATTATTACAACGAATCTTGAGATTTCGTTCTAGTAGAACGAAGAATTTGATTTGAAAACTTGTTCAGTGGGCATTTCAAACGAACAGCCTTGCAAACAAAGTACGCTAGAACAGCGGCGCGAATCGAGCACAGGGTATGCAGTGCCATGTGGTACGAAGTCGACAGCCCGTAAGGCGTACAAGGCCCAACAAATGCTGCTTTTCTAATCTGTGAGGCATGGCAGCAGCAGCAGCAGATGTCAACATCGGCGAATTGGGAGTGCGCGATAACTGCACTTCACATAGCGACCGAGAGAAACAGAGATACCTTTTTCTTTGTCCTCATACTCCAGTCGTCAGGACGACATCCAGGCAGACTGCAAGTACAGATCCACTGCAGGTTCCCAGCTCGCACAAAGAGCGAAGGAGAAGTCACTAAAAAATATGTTTTCAAAACTCGCACACAATAGAAGGAAGATGGCTAGACGACTCATCACGTGGTATGAAGCTATGCGTCTTACTTTGTATCAGATCGAGGACGTTCGCTCGCAATGGGATCGTGCGAGTATGCGAGGGAGCATGAGAACACCTCTATGCAAAGATGACCAACCGAGAACAATCATGACCGAAAATCAATGAAGATTTTCCCTCCAAAGCGAGTGAGTTGCAGCAAGCTCGTTGAGTGCTATTGGAAAACCACAACACGCATCAGTTACTCGGCCTCCATGAGTTCATGGTCAGGTTACTCCAACTGAGCAACAGTTAGTAATAATTAGGAATTAGAATGCAGAACATAAAACAATGTTATAATTTGAAGTCACTGGTAGTAGAATACGATTGACATAATAAACGCAAAGCAATTGCTTGAAATAAAAAAATTAACTAATCTGCAAACGTGAGAAAGAAAAACGGAAATCCAGACTAATCCATACCATTGATTTTGAATACTAGTCAAAGTTGACTGGTATATTTGTTGAAGGCAAGAGACCGCACATACCGATGCGTGACGGTGCAGCACAAGGGGCATAATCTAGCGAGAGTGAAAGAGGTGAGAAATGAGACGGGTGACATACGGCGGGAAAAGCAGCTAAAGTCTTGACAATGCACTGGCTGAATTATGGAGCCAATATTTCCAGGGAAGAAAAGGCCTAGTGCATTGGCCGCGCCCTTGCCAACAATCAGGGGCATGTGGTGAACAAGAAGGCCTTCAGTACTCCAGTATATAACGCAGGGGCTCCCAATCTGTGGTACGCGCACCACTAGGGGTACGCGAGCACACGATGATATTTTTGTTCAGTCTATTTGTTTTCTGCTGATGAATAGATGGGTATATTATCGAACTACGTTTTCTCGGAAAAAATGGTACGCGTCGTCTGTGCTGAACCTCCAAATGGTACTCGGCCACCAGAAAGGTCGGGAGCCACTGATCGTAACGTCGGATGTGGGGAATGCAGTGTGTGGTGAAGTCGGGGAAAATCTATTGAATATTATGTATAACAGTGGTGAACTCGACTGCCCTAAATTTCAAAAGGATCAAGGGTTGAAAAGTAAATCACATTTTCGACAATATGTCGGCAAAGATGCAGAGATATTGAAAATTAATTTACGTCGTATAACTTTTTGGGAGTAATTTACGCAGCAAAATTTGAAGTAAAGAAAAAATATAGTAGAGGATATATAATTTGAGTATTTTTCCATGCGGTTCACGACCATTACTAACACGAAAAAAAATGTCGACAAACATTGAGAACAGGAAGTGATTGAACCTACACCCAGAACAATGAAGCAAGGTTTAGGGGAACAGGCCCGACTTTCAGATGCAGAACTTGCGCACTTTCCCTCAACACGTCATTTGGAAAGGAACAAATTGCTTCCTGAAGTCATTCATCACCACAAGGCACGAGTATCCATAATACATGAGGAGTCTATCCCTCTATAGGAGAGCAAAGCAATGCTAAACATTAATCTTACGTAAAAAAATACCGACAGGAAGGCGATTCTATGACGTGTCAATCGGTACGGAGCAGAATTTATGTCTCTTTTGTCAATGGAGCTTCGTACGCTGTATACCTGATACGTAACGAGATGAGCTATCAATTATTTCATCCCCGCTGAAAAGCCAAAACTATAGAGATATTGAAAAAATCATTGTGCTTCCTGTTCAGAATGTATATTTTATAGAGAAACAGCACATAATTTTATTTTCACTGTAACAAGAGCACAAATATTTAGGTTTACCATATAGTGACACCAAGAAACTGGTCGAGAAGCATTCCGAAGAGATTTTAAATTCAGGAGGGTCTAAAAGAAAAGGTAAAATGAAGACAGGTATCTAAAATGTCGCACGAGTATTCTAAAAAACAAAACGAAAAATTTCATCGTTCAGAACGCGTGTAAAACGCTGAGTCGTCAGAAGTAAATTCCATGGCAGCAATCGAACGTCCCGGCGATGTTGAAATAGAACAAGAACTGCGATCGAATGGCGCTGTGAAGCCTGCATTTGACGGGAAATGAAGCATGCGTTGTGATAGAGATTTTGAGCCTAAAACGAGGTTTCTGAGAGGCCGCTCTTGGAAATGAAGCTTGCATTGTAATAGCAGAATTGGAGCCTGAAGTGAGGTTTCTTAGAAGCCGCTATTGGAAATGAAGTCTACATTGTAATAGCCCAGTTGGAGCCTGAAGTGAGGTTTCTCAGAGGCCGCTATTGATATGAACTGAGAGAGCTCGCAGAGGGGCAGTGCATGGAGTGGTGGCAAGTATGGGCGCTGGAGTGGCCTGGCATTTCGGTGATCGGTTGTTCCGGCAGGCCCAAGTACATGATCTAAATACTGAAGAATGCCAACTAAATGCCCGTTTGATTTCACTTTTACAAAAAAAATCGATTGAAATGAATTCTAAAGCTTTGAAGCACTTCGAGTTATTTGGAATTCGAGCGAGAAAAGGCACAGTGTGTGGGTAAACAGCGATGAAACTATTTATTTGAAATAATTCTTACTTCGAATTAAAAATTTACAGAATTCGAATGGGGGGATTTAAAAATGTACCTAATTATTCACTACAGTTGAAATTATTCAAGTTTGAAAAGAGAAATAATAACTAAGAAGTATAACACAGCCGATCCTTTGTTTGTGATAGCTTGAATGCAATTGATAACGATTATGACAAAAGCAGTAAAATGAGCGGGCAAAACAAGTAAGAAGATCTTGCACACAAAGCACAAAGTTGAACGCATCGAATTAAAAATTACTGCTGTTTGCCCTTTTTAAATAATTTACGCAAACTCTGGTTCATATTGAGTTGAAACCTTATTGAAACCTTTATGAACATTACCAAGACATCAATAGTAATAAAACACAAAGAAAGAGGTGATCTCTATAAAATAATTGCTGAAGTAGGAAAGAGTCATTTACATATAACATGAAAAAGGCATAAATCAGTGAACTCTAATAGAAAAAATGTAAGCTGATTGAAGATCAATTCTGAACCCCAAAACACCCTCCTGACAAAGTCAACCACAATGTGTGATCCAACATTTGACCGTGACCAACAAGAACGATCACCAAAAAGCCATATTTCAGGGAGACGAGACAGCCAGCTTTTGTGTCACGGAGACCTGAGAGGAGAACTTTAAACTGGACATCCGAAGGCGAAATAGAACGGAAACTGGTCAGGGCCGCTCAGTGGTATATAACAACCCGCTATGAAGCGATTGGTCGCGGACGCAAGACCTGCCTACGTAGCTTAGGAACGAAACTTGAACACACATTGTATCTTCGTTGTTAAACTAAATTAAAGAAATATAAACACCCATAGGAATTAATATACAACGAGGTATGTTATGTCAAGCGCTCTTTTCAAATGATACCAAAGCACGGCACCAAGTTTGGACAAAAAGCGCCATCAGACCATGATTTCAATGGCCGGACAGCTAATCAATGGAATCGTTAGTCTTCCATTATTGAGTATCGCCGACACACATGCCTGCAAGTAACTTATACACGGCATTATTCTCGCTTCAGCAACACGGGGACCTACACTATCAATACAAATAAATTTTTGACGTGAACCTGAGCGATTAATTAATTTTCAATGGCATTCAGAACCATGATTTAATGACGGTGTCCATGAAGAATAGCTTGTGCGCCTATATGGGAGGTAACTCCCAGATATATTCAATTTTTTTGTATACACTGGACAATCAACAAAATAGCACCGAGAAAACATGTATAACAATCAGTACGCATAGGTGTGTTCTGATCAAAAATGATGGCATTAAATAAAGACGAAATGAGATCCGAGATATAAAAACGAGTACGATAAAACGAGTAATAGTAGTGGTGGTGGGGATGATGGCGGCGGTGAAAGCCGCGCTTCAGAAACTCAGAATATCTCGCACCGAAAGAGTAGGGACCATTTAGTATGGACGCAGAAGAACGAGGAATCTATGCACAAGGTGTGTTCCCACACAAGATCCCCTGCGCATAGAAACGGCAAGTTAAGAAGGAAAAGGAAGAAACGACAAATAAGAAATAGCGAAGAAGAAATGAAAACGGAAAGAAGCAAGTGGGCACAAAAGATAGGAGTCCCGAAGGCCTATCTAAAGCTGAGGTAGCCTAACAGAGCTACCCAAGGGGCGCTTGTCCCCATAGCATAGGACAGACAAACCTAACTAACCTACCCTTATTGCCTACGGCCTATCCTATGCCCCCTGAGGGGGATAAAATGATGAGAACGCAGGTAACAAAAACGTAAAAGCTTCGTAGCGAGCGAGAGTAAATTGGTACCCGATCGACACACTAAAGAGACGGCAAACAGCATACACAACTAAGGTATTCGGCATAATCTGCAGGCAAGAGGACACTGTTCACGCAACGCTCAACCTGCACGCAGAAGTCCTTTATTGAGCCATGCATGAATGGCGCTAAATAGCCTGTCCAACTGGTCATTATGTCGAGCAAAAAATGATAAATGGTAGCCACCGTTGTCGCATAAAAGTTCTATAGAATCATGGAAGCAATGAGACCGAGGACTATCAAAAGGGGAGATCTACATACAGGAAGAAGGTAGAAAGGGTGGTGCATGCATGGTCAGCCGCTAGAGCGTGTCAGGACGGGCACCCAAAGCACCGACGGCGATCAGATAACAGGTGATGAATAAAAGCCAGCTTTTAATACCCCTGACCAGCACTGCAGGACGAGCGCAAAATTGCTGCACGGGCACTGGGCATGAGATGAGCAGAGTTGGAGTACCGAGACCAACTTAACAGACTGGACGAACTGGAAATAAAACAGTTCGTCGCGAACAAAAAACTGCAGTACAGTTCACAGGTATGAGGGTTTGGGATAAATATACCTGCTAAAAAAAGGTCCACTACGAGTTTGAGTCGATGGAGGTAGACCTCACCGTTTTGCTTGAGCTTTCTAGCAAACAGCTAAAGAAAGGAGCCCGATTCGATCGGCTAGTTCATGCAAAATCGAGCGCAAAATCCCCCCCAAACTATAGGAATTTAAATTCGTCAACATGTACGAATATTTGAACAGAAAAAATCACGGGAGAATGCACAAGGAATAAGCCGTTCACTAGCGCTTACGGAATTTCGTTCAAAAGAGGAGCTAACCAAGCCCGTAGCAAAGAGGCGAAAACAAATCTGTAGAAGTCCATTACAAATAGGCGCTCTGACGAAAGACCCAGCCAACGAGGTCGCAGAAGCTTGTTTTAAAGTGACAGTTAATTTGGGAGGTCTGACCGCCACCAAGAGTCAAATCAGTGCACAATAGACCTATTTCCATAATCCAAAGAGCAATAAAGACGAGCGTCATTTGGACAAATGAACTTCCGACTTAACCCTTTGAAGGACGGTAAGGGTAAAGACGAGATTAGGTCGCGTCATTGAGGTGGTTCCCAGGCAAAAGGTCCTTGATCTGGAAAAAATTCACTAAGCAAGAACACAAAGAAAATATCACGGTGAAAAATTGAAGTAATAAAGTGCGCAACAAACCATGAAATTTTCATAGAAGGCAGAGAGGCAACCGACGAGTCAGAATGTTGCAGCCTGATTAGCAGTTCGTTGCCTAGAACCAGATGTAGACCTGAGTTCATAGAATTCTTACCATCGTAACTATCACGATTATATACATAATATATGACTATATATATATATATATATATATATTTAGACATTCAACAACTGCTGCAATATTTTACGTGATTCGATTCAGTTGACATGGTTAATTCATTTTAGAGTTAGAATGGTGAGATAAGCTCGGGAATATTATCAGTCCCCCTGGGGTCTGAAGCAGCGTCTACACTATCAAACTCGCCATCAATCACGAACACACCAAAGCGGAAAGAAAAACACGAACTCTTCTGAATGGTATCCAGACTGGGCTTACGGCCACATAAAGTTGTACTAGTGCAAAATGTAAACAAACAATAATGCTCCTTGAACACGTGTATAAAGTGGATGTATACCAGTGTTTTAATTTAATTTCTTGGTAGTTGTTAATCATGAAGGTGTTTTTTATAAGTAATGAGGTTTATACTCCTGTTTAAAAAATTTGAAGCCGTCGATCTTCCAGCTACTATGCTACTATTTATGCAGCTGCCAGCTACTATTCTTACAAAATTAACTAATCCTTAATTTAAATACGCTCATATGACAATACTAAGCTATTATTAAATAAATAAATTACAAAAATAATTGTTTTCCATAAAATTAAGTATTTAATAGCACAATCAATACATAAACATCCGAGAGTTCACAGTTTCTACGAAAGTTCGTGTCCAGTGTTTTCCAACCTATTGGAAAACACAAACACACCGAAATCTGCAAGCGCGCGAGGTGTTCGTGTTAGCGGAGAGTTGAACAACACGAAATTCGCTCCGAAGATTGATAGTGTGAACGGGGCTTTAAGGTTCCCAGATTTTCACCTTACTTTTATCATATCTATTATAGAAAATACTATAGCTTAAATTAATGTAAAACGATAAAATTGAATCCCAATACAATATAAAATTGCAAAAATTTTCTAATATGGTAAAAGTATCTCCGATGTAATGCATTTTTTGAAATCGATTAATTCTATAAAAAGCTATAGCTTCTCGGCAAATGGAGCTCCCACGGTCAAAATTGTAAGATAGTAAAAAATATACTAACAATACATCTCTCTGGAAGTAGAAATATTTTAGATACACATCTATACACATTCAAAGTTACATGCATCTATTTCAATGAATTGTTAGTGATATAGTTCGAAACGCAGAAAAATGGCATTTAAAACTGACGAACAAAACTATCAACAGAAACTTTACGAAACTCTCCCTGGATACACTCGTCTTCTTCGAGGAAGTTGCGAACACTGAACGCATGGTCTTTTTTATCACTGAACGCGGTAAAAAGTGAGCATGAAGACACTTTTATCCTCATAATGATGTCACTAAAGTGAAAAAATTATTTTGAACGCCGTCAAAGAAAAAATAAACTGCTATTTATAGTCAAGAATACTCGTTCGCCATTCTCATCAAGAAAACGAAAAAATAGTAACAACATTTCTCGACGCCATAATGAGACTGAACATCTTTAAGGCTCCAATACCAACACAACGCACTTCGTTTAACGAACGGGCGGGCTACCTGGTGCGTCCACACGGTCTCCTTCGGCATATTTATGAAGGTGAAAGAGGCGGTGTACCAGTAAAAATATCTGGAGTGCTCCATTAGAGGCAGCTTTACGCGAAATACGAACACTTCAGGACGGAGTCTAAAAAACGTGATTACGAGCCGAAAAATTTGCTACGAAACTACTCAAGAGACGCACACGCGACTCTGTAAGAAACAGCGTTGTTAATATTATATGATATTGAAGAGCGAGCCACACCCCGCAGCGGCAAAGGATCCATACTACAGAGGTCATTTGGATTGTAATTGCTAGAACGCTTCTTAAAAAATGTGGATTGGAATTATTACATATAAAACAAAATCAATTACTTCAAGACTTGGAAAAATTTTAACACGTTACTTTACTGAAATTCTCATAACGTTCACAAAATCCACCGTAACGCAACGAGTAACTTCAATTGTTTGGAAACTATCGACAATGGAAAAGTTTAGAGCTTCAGCTACATCAAAACCAAAAGTATTTCGTCGCATACCGTCATCAAACAAATCGTATGCAATGCTGACTGACACTAAAGGAAAGTGTATTGTTTCATTGCCCATCGAAGCGGAATGCCATGGCGCTTTCATAATTGCATGCATGATGAAAATTCATCTTCACTGATGAACGGAAAAATTGAATCCAGAATTCAACGTGGGGTTGCAGCACCAGACTAGAGGGGATGGCACCGCTTGGGCCTCTATTCTGGAGGGAACGGCCAGAGGCTTAAAAAGCAGCATTTGTTACATGCTAACGAATCAGAAATATACTGTGAAAAAATATTCGCATGGATCGAGTCACAACAAACTTTATGATGGAGATGAAAGCTATAAAACAATAAACCAGCCAAAGCGAAGATAACATTAAACCAAAAAATTTTCACACAAGGATATGACATACTTTCAGGACGGTTAACAAATATTGTGCGGCAAGACAAGCTGAAAAAAGTAGCGCGAAAACTTCACAGATGAATAGGAAGTAAGTGTCAAGTTCAGTGAACCCCACCAACGAGTGAAGATGGTCACAAAAACAAGACAAAAATACGGGAAAAAAGTCGAGGAGCTCCTTACAGGCACCACGCTGAGCGGCCTCAAAAAGTAACGTGAGCAGGAGCTTAGGTATCCCAGCAGGAGCTGTTTGGTAGGATTAAAAACGCGGTCATTAGGAACAGAGGCTGCAGCCACCAGTAACGGTACGTGTCGACAGAATGGCGAGCGGAAGCTGCCTTCCGACACACAACTACACGGGAAATTTCCAGCGTATTACTGACTTTACCTCGCATAACCCTGAACGGCCGATTTACTTCTTAAACGAACGAAACATGACGAAAGCAATTTTTCGTGAATTGTGCACTCGTATGCATGTTCACCCTAGTTTTGAAAAAACAGTAAGAATTGGTGACTGAACTGTACTATTTCCAATGTCCATTATTTTCAACAGTAGCCTATTAAGGTTTCACACGTTGTGTACGTAAGCTGAACTGCCAGGCATTCCTCACGAACATTTGGAAATTGCGAGTTCTGTTTTACTGCATCAATGTTGCTCATGATGGTAAAAACCGTGCTACGAATATAGGACATTTTTTTATGCACTATAAATGACCAACTTGGTACGTGTACATCGTGAATCCATTATGTAGCACTGCTCTGCTATCTGTAACATGAAATGCGTACGTGGTACATTATCGTACCACTTCGTTCGTCGGTAATATACAGAGTGGTATAGTAGTAGTAATAGTAGTAGTAAAGATACCACCGCTTCAGTAACTCAAGACTATCTCGTATCGAAAGAGAAGGAACCATTTAGTATGGACTTGGAGAACGGGACATCTATGCATGAGGTGTGTTCCCACACACTATCCCTTAAAGGAACCATTTAGTATGGACTTAAGAGAACGGGACATCTATGCACGAGATGTGTTCCCACACACGATCCCCTGCACATAAAAACAGCAAGTAAAGGAAGAGGAAGAAAAGATAAAGAACTATCAGTAAAGAAGGAATGAAAATGAAATGGAGCAAAGTGGGCATGGAAGACAGAAGTCCCAAAGGCCTAGCTACAGCTGGGGTATCCTAACAACGTCTTCCTCGGAATGCTAGTTCCCATAGCATTAGAAAGACAAACCTAACCCTACAGCCCATGGCCTATCCTATGCCCTCTAGGGGTACTGAGTGGTATAAATATACGTACGTACCACTACGTAATCAACGTGTGAACCTGATAGTAGCGATTTAGGAGCTTAAGGCATTGTATGACTGAGGTGAAATAATTTCTGATGAGAAGAAAACAGTAATATTTTGAATTCTGAGACGCTGAACAAACAAGCTGTTTGTAATGTGTATCTGAAAATGGGGCGACGTTGGCCGATTAACTGCGAATGAGCAAATTTGTTTCACTAACTTTTATTTTGGGCACGATTGTGTGAACTTGAAAGCGTGTTTAGCGCAAAGTAAACAATGCCGACATGAACGCTTTTAATAGGAGTAACATGTTTACATCGCTTTACCAACATAAGCAGCCACTAATTTAACGATTCGTTGGTCATAGTCACAATGTGAACGGAAGGAAGGATCTCCACACGCTGTGAGTGCCAAACTATGCAAGGAATGCCGCAGAAAATGGAGAATTTTCGAATCAGTGATGTTATTTCAAAACATATAGCATAGTTACAGAATACTCCTCGATGTGCAATAGATTTATAGAGACGCTTATGCACAATATTAAAATACGAGTCCAAGTTTTCGGTAACCAAATGCATCTAGGTTTAACAAAACTAAACGAAGTGAGCAGGAGGTATCAAATTTACAAAATAAAAAAAAGGCGACTACTCTTAACATACAAAACGGAGAAGTGGCTAAAAACGCCGCCGCTAGCGCATCACATGGCACAATTCGCTACTAGGCAGAAAAGTCAGAATATTTTCAACCACGGTTCTAATACCAAATTCACCCAAGTCTCACAATGACGTAGAGCTGCGAATTCTGCGCCGATTACCGCAAAACAAATGAGTCTTTTTCAACTCACAAGATAGAAAATGCTGGCACTATCATCCGGAATAAATACACCATTAGTCATTTTCAAATAATCCTCCAATGAGCACCTCGTATCTAACATGCGGGAACCTACGGAGGAACCTCGATAACGTTCACCAAAAACGTGTTGCAGTTCGGGGGTCTAGGCGTTAAAAAATAGGAGAGCTGCGAAAAGGCCTATATACTTTCAAATTTTTGTATGCTCATTTTCATAACGTATAAGCTCGAGCTTTCAACACCAATCTGCAGAATATAAAATATGATACAAAAAAAATGTGTAAATGCTAAACTCCAAAAGCCCATAATAAAATCTCTTGACATGAAAGAAAGATTCGAGATCGAGAAATAAGCAAGTTACTCTAAATTATCAAGCCATTTTCGTTTGCGTTTTCATTATAGAAAACGAAATTCTCAGATGGAATAACTCAATTATTTTTTCTGTGTGCGTGTACGGTCGTAAGTCACGGCCTTTAAAGTATAATGAATGCCTGAGCAGACAAAACAACTAAATTTCACGCAAACCAGATTATTTGGTAAAATTTGCAGCAGTACAACGCTGGTACTATTCGTAAAATACCTATTCATATTCATCGTGCCATACATACGTGAATCTTTGCCTTAAAATCAGAGCTGGGCAGCGCTACTTTGAAATGTAGCGGCCGCTACATTTCACAGTAGCGCTGCCCACCTCTGCTTAAAATAATGATACTGGATTGCATGAACCGCTACACATTGCTGAACTCATCTGAGCTTAAATTATCAAAATAATTCATGTTTCGTGTATCGCAATCTCAGTGCGCATGTCGACAGCTTCTAGTCCAAGTCAGCTGTAGAGCTTGTTCGGACAAGAGACATCGAGGAACCGGAATGTTTTGCTCTGAATGACAATTACAATGCTGCGATAAAATAACTTTAAGGCTTTCCTTGTCAAAATACAATACACGCACTTTATATTTACCTACTTTCCTTTATTGAAACGATGTGCAACACGCTCAGCTGTAAATTAACCTAAGTGGAACCTTAAAGGCTGCAAAACGATAAGGCTACGCCGACAGTCAACAACCGGTAACCTAAGAAGCAAATTTAGTATCCAGAAAATATGCGATGATTAAAGTGAGAATAAGGATGACAACAGAAACCTAGACATCTGGATAAAATTGTAATACATCGGACTTTAGCCAAAAACAGGAGATAGACGAAGAATAGAAAAAGCAAGAAAAAGAGGAACAAATTGAGGAGAAAAAGGAAGAGGAAGGAGAGGAAAAATTAATGCCTTCGTGCGTCCGAAACCCAAACAGTGAAAGTCGTGTCAATATTATAGCTTCGTAATTCCGTGAAAACCTAGAATTGCTGTGAAATTCTCAAAAGCGTTTGAGGAAACTGCGCTTCTTTTTTTGTCAAGAAGTAATTAGGATTATAAAACTCGCGCAGAGAGGAACGAAAAATTTACATCCATCACAGTTTGGTTTCATTTTAAACGATTGGAAACTCTTTATTTCCTTGCTAAGATGGCATGCTGAAAATTTCGTCATTGCTAATTAGTAAACGTATTCAGGGATAAGACTGAGCCTGGGAGATTCGAGAAATAAAAAACAGTTTTTAAACTGAATCGAAACGACGTAAGAATTTCCACGAAGAGAATTAAGGAAACTTCACTGTGTGGACGCACGAGCTTTAATCGGAAGCAAACCCCAATCACAGAAATAAAACGCAATCAAAATAAATACTTAATCCATGGTAGAACATTTCGTGTGCTGCACAATTAAAATTCCTGGGACAAACGCTTTAGCGCAAAGCCCCACTGACGCCCATGCGCAAGAAACACGACAGCCAACCATAGGCGTCAGTGTTAGGCCTCGTTACCTTCGCCCGGGGCTACGTAGAATCAACACAGGTTGGGATAACCTGAAGTTCCACAATACGCTTGAGCTCATAAAACGATGCCTCCAATGAATAAACTTGATCAATATTTCTTCGTTTTCCAACACCGTCGTTCTCATAGCTTTGACCCCCGCACAAGTTCGAAGAAAACAAAGCACGCGTGAACAGTGCGACTCGTATTAAATAGCAGAACGCATGCGATACCGCAGCACGGTGTAGTAAGGCGATACCGGCGCGCGGCGGCGCGGCATAGCGGGGGCGTGTGCGGCATTGAAAGGAGCCAAGCACTTCTTGGACCTGCCTAACATCCCTGGAGAATTTGACTATTCAGAGTTCATCTGAAAACGTGTCTTAAGCCTGCGCGCACTTGATTGTGGACACAGCGATGTTTATAAATAAAATGGGATTACTCAAGTAGTCTTTCGAAATATACTATATTAGTTTTATCAAGCATACAGTAATGGAGAGGCTTTTTTCTAGACTGCATAATTCTGAAATAATTTATTCAAGTCAAACCTATTTCGATCGGTAGAAATATTTGCTAAATATTCTTTCACTTTCAATCTAGAAATTTCTCTTAATGAAATTTCTCCTTTAATTTTTAACAAGCGTTGCCTGGAAATTCGTAACAAAATTTTGATAAATATTTAAAAAGTGAAAATCCCGCAATACGTCAAATAAATATTTCTTTTCATATGAGTGGAGAGCAAAATTGTTCACAGTAATAAACAATGATTCTTTAAATGCCGTGAATCCTGAATTATTCAATTCTTAACTAGAACATGCAATAGGACGATGAATTAAACATGTTTAAAAACCACATGATTTCCATTGAATAAAAAATTCTATAGTTACGACCGTTTTAAAACAATATCTAGCAACAGACTAATTCATGCTATAAACACCTAAAACAACGTCTAGCATTTTATCTTGAAATCTAAATGTTCACGAAAACGTTGATTATTATCACAAAGTAGCTAATAAAGATACTTAACTTTCAGGCAGCTAAAGACAGAAATTACGATGTGCAATATAGAACTCCGGTAAATTGACTTTTTTATTGAACGCATGACGCGGCTATAAAGATGCTTATCTTTCATTACACCTACGCTAGGAAGTTACAATGTGTGCAGACAAGAGGCCACAAAGAGCTTACCTAAGCTGAGGCATTCTTTGTTGGCCAGCGAGGTCAAGTCTAGGCAGCTAACGCGATTTACAATAATGGAACACAAACAGGATCACAGCTTCATGGGGACACAGTTTAGTCTAACTATGAGCGATCTTAAATTCTAGGCACACCAGTTTCAAATATAAGAGCCAACACGTAAAATCAGATTAAACATGTTGATGACAATGTGCTAATCGCTCAAATTAATTGATTGATCCTATGCAATTGGAAATGACGAATGCAATATTTCACAGTTGAGCCTAATGTGCCAAGGGTGTCTCAAAAACAAGCAAAAATTCACCGAGCGGAACCTAACACCGATATCCGATGTACGTCGGACAGTAGAGCGCAGTGCAACGTGTAATGGAGCGACGAAAAAAAGCAGGCATGCCTAAAGCAACATGGTCGATGCGTAACAACATGATCAAAGATGCAAATGTGAACATTTAAAAAAACAGAAGTAACTCGAAGCTACTCGTTAATTGTAAAACACTAAACTATGCTAAGATCAAACCTGGAAAATTTATTACTAAAGCATAAGCTTAGCAATGGCGCACGCTAGAAGAATTTTCAACGATGGCGGACAGTATCAGCGAGATAAGAAATTAGATATAGAAATCGGAGTAGATTTATACAAAAAGTATCGGAAACACTCATTGCGCAAAACCAAGGCTTTTCTCGCGTGATAGAAAAAAAGTAAAATGAAATAGAAGAGCCGTAACTACAAGACATATGCTACAACGACCTCCTTCAATGAGCCTGGCTGATTCTACGGTAAACAGCAGAGCATAGCAGTGAGAAGCGCACTGTCGCTATGCAATACTGACGACGACAGGCCCGAGTGAGAGTTAACTCGAGATTCCCTCTAATATTAACCGAAGAAGCGCTAAATCCCACCAGGCACTCCAGGACAATACTCCGGCGCACCCGCTCTGAATATTGATTAAGCAAAAACTAAGCGTCAAGTTCAGCACTTTCGAACGAGATAAGCCACGAAACGAAACTAATTTCACTCAAAGTAAGACATGAGAGCCTCTCGACAATTCTGAAGAAGGCGTATTAAGCAAGGCAATAATTAGGATTTGGTACCCATCTTCTCGAGAACGATAATGCAGCCAAAAATATATCCAAAGATCATGAAGAAAATAATACATCTACTAATCTATAAATTCAGTACAAAATCATCTTACACCAACCTTTATCGAAGTCGCTGTGCTAACCCGAATCTCATCGAATGCCTCACCATCAAGCACAGCCCTTAATTAACGCAAAATCAGTGGCCCTTACAACGACTTCACGGTCTGGAGATTAAGGAGGGACCAACAGCAATGATGACGCAGTTCGTGAGTCACGGAAGGTTTCGAAAAAGAAGGAAGAGGGAGAAGAGAAAGAGTTATCGCACAGGCTACAAGAACACAGGCACCTCCGCGGGACACTACCCCACCGCTACTGACATGAGGCTGCCTATCGGAGGTCCGCACTCGATGGGGGGAGCACCAACACCAGCAGTTCCCCCTGTCACCACCCCCTTCTCCCGTCCACTCTAAACCATCCCGCTCACATCAGCTGGTATCTCTATAATAATATATCAAGGCCTCTCTCCTCTTCCTTCAAGGAGAGTTCGAAGAGGAGTTAGACTCATTCACAGCCTTAGTCGTTGAGACCCGAGGACTCGGGATTTCGCACCATTATTGCAATCAAGCTAAATTTATTAGACTCAAAATATGTTCACTTCATGGAGCAACCTTTCCACTTTTCGATCAAGTGACTTACGTCATGCTTCGATGAAGATGATAAGCAAAAAAAGAAAAAGAAATCGATTCAAGTTAAAAGCCTTACAGGCCACTTGTGGCAACGAGAATGAGAGTGCAACGAGGAAACGTGAAATATTGAGAACTATTCAACTTTAAAACGGAACCCGACGTAGCTTAACGAAATAACCATGGTCAATAGGTAGCTAGGTAAACCTTTCAGAAACACAGCATGAGTTAGTCCCTCGATACGAGGGTAAACTGAAATAATCAACACACGAGGAACTCTGAAATGACACCACCTCTGAAGCGCTAAAATCAAGTTGCGCAAACCAATCTCCTTCGAGGGCCATCATACGAAGACCAGGCGCACATAAAGTCTCATGAATAATAACTACGAAGACCAGTTCCTCTCGCTTAAATTGTTGTGCATCCTCTTTAACTAATTATTCAATTCAATATCGATAACAGCAACGAAGCAGTGATATCAATGAACGATAACAACGTCTGTACACGTTCCCAAATGTAATTTTTACTACGAACAACAGCGTCAAAACTACAATTTCAGTCCTATTTTTACCCATGCAAAATGAGTGTCAATTTGATGCGAAGCTGTAGCGTGAATCTGGTCGCTAAAAATGGTCTTGCCACCGCCATTCGATGAGGCACAGGTGCTGCAGCAACAATAGGGGAGCATCAACAGCCCTTGTGGAGCGCATTACCACACGGATCTCAATTTAGACACTACTTAGAACACTGCTCTGTGCCGCAGAGCACGAAACACACTCGTTTCGAGTTAGAGCAAATTATCTACGTATTATCGTATGCTTTATTCAAGCTATTTACATGAAAGTGTACCAGTTAAAGTACTCAGCCGCCACTGTGTTATTCAGCAGCTAATGTAGAGTATCAGATAATGCACGAAGTATATGAAAAAATGTAAATAACGGCAATTTTCAGCGGCTTGCACCTAGTTTACTTTCATCACCTTGAATGAGTTCACCCCACTGAGTTGTTAAAAGAGACCAACAAAGCTGGACGAAAGTAAGCTGTCAAAGGAGTGGAGGCACCGCGACACCAACCTAAACGAGTCAGAAAGTGCTCGGCATGGACGCGAGCGACGATCGCTGTACAAGCACATTAAAGACGAGTCGTTGGTGCCCAGACGACGGCATAAACCGAGGAAGGCAACACCGGAGCAATATCCACCTGCACGTCCGGGCTCATTTGGTCCGCAGCCACGAGATTATTTCCTGGGCATACAGCGCTCACGCCCGCCCCTCCCACCATGCTCAGCCAGTCGACTACTCTCTTTGACCTCACTCTCTTCCCGTGCTGGCAGCTCTTTTGACAGCAGTCCTCCTCTTCATCCTGAATCTTGGATAAATGCTCCGTGTCTGAAATCCGTACCCGTCCTTGCAGTTGTTGTTGCTCTCTTTGACCTCAAGACGCTCCATTTTGGCCAACATCGATGACGGCCTAAAGCTTGCACGTGACAGACAAGCATAACATCAGTAGTGAGTTTACTTTGGTGACCGTGATTGCACTCGCGTTTAATGACACCTTAACTCCCTCTCCAAAATAACTCTCAGTAAGATATCTCCGTTTTTTGAAGTCTTATCAGGGATGCAGCCCTTAATTCAAAAGTGGCAAGAAGGCAGTTCCCTATTTCTCTAGTGAGATACTATTTAACTCGTCAAAACGATTCTCAATCAAAAACCTTTTTTGGGGGAGTAGCCCTTTATTCAAAGGTGGGAAAATTAATTTAAGCCTCAAGAGTGAATAGAATAGTCGTTAAACCCACGTATAATGTCCGAGTCAGGCATGTTACAGAGATAGCTGAGGTTTCTGAAAAACCGAGCTTGCGTAAAAAAAAATCGAGTAAAACCCTATTAGCATGTAAATTATTGTATGCATGTAATAATCTCAGTACGAATTTCAAATTAATAATTGGCGATAAAAAATGAAAAGATAGCAATAAAGAATTACTTTCACGGTGCTGACGAGAAGAATTCCAAAAGATGACGGCGTTGAAAAGCAGTGCGAGTTCTCTCAAAATTGACCAGAAATTACCAATAGAAAGTCGGGGCGACGGCAGTTCGATCTCGCGGGGCAGGAACAAGGACGGCGGAAGGGAGGGACGCTCGGATTCGAGGGTCCGGGTTTATTTCCGTCGACGGCAGCAAACAGAGGGACTTTAGAGGGCAAAAAATGTGAGGGAAGGAACTCGCGCGGCCCTGAAGTATGCTGACAAATTGCCTCGCCAGACATCCAAAAGAACACACGCACGTATAAAATATTGGCGTTGCTAGCGAAAAAGTGCACGCACCAGGGAGTCACGTACGCTACGTTCAGCAGACTATTTAGGTCGGCCACTATCCCATTTGCTGTTGGAATAAGGCAGAGCGTAGATATCGTCATGTGCTATGAATTGTCACAATCAGGGCACTGACAAGTTTCAGTCATCGGTGAATAATTTTTGATGCCTTGTACACGCAGATTCCATCTTGATTACGCAACAGATTAATTAGACGTATGGGATTCAGTACAAATCTGGGAATACTTCCTCCTCGGACAACAAATGAAGCAATACGCAAACGGCAGCAATAGCCATGAAGCTGTAATATTACTTACGATAACATCCCTTTTCTCGTCATGACTCCTTCGAGGCTACTGATCTCGTACTAATCATAAATTAAACGTCAATTTCACGCGACCAGCCATTAAAGCTAAATTTCTCAGTAAATATTTAAATTAGCGCCGAATAATCTATTAAAATTGAAATTGATGCAACAATCAATGAACATGAACGTTCCTACGCAAATTTCACTATGAAAAAGAATTATGCCATCACACACCTAAAAATAGATGTCCAAGCAAAAAATTATCTACATTGAATGACAAACGTATACTATGTACGGTTAATGTATTCCGGTAGCCATTTCTGACTTGACCACACAGACACACACACAAACATGCAATTAACATCATGCGTTGCTCGTTTCTAACACCACGAATGATAATATAGAAAAAAATTAAAGCTCACACAACAACGACAACTTTCCCAAAACCTATGTACAGTCGACTGCAACATACGTGTAATAATTCATTTCTACCTTGAAAACAAATAGCACAACAAAAAATAAAATATTAAACAAAATAAGAATTCGGTCAGGAATGAGCAAGGAAATGCGCAGAATGCAATAAAATCAAATTTAGCCGCCGAGCAGCAAAACGATCTGAAGTAATCGCAATGGTTGTCCCACATGCACAGGTCATAAAGTTACGATACTGAAATTCATAGACTGTCGAATGTCATTACCCCAAATGACAGAACACTGAGTGTTACGGAATATACATAGTTAACGCTCGCAACCGTAGACTAAATGAGGAAGAAACGCTCGTATCAATGGACTAAAACGAGGGAGAAGTGGTCCAACAATGTATCGATCGGCAACATCGCGCAATGTCTTAAGACCCTTGAAGCACTACTTACCTGCCCGAAAGAAAGATCCGTGATTTTTAGAATCGCACGCTGAGATCGACCAAGTTAGGGGCATTCAGGTACCCAAATTGCCCTAAAGTTTGTTATAACGAGGTCCGTTGATGCGAGCGTCAACTGTATACATAAATTATCTAAGAATAGCCTTGAATCTTTAATATAAGCACAACTTATTAAACTTGACGAGAAACAAAACTTTTGCACCAAAGCTGTCCATAATATCAAAGCCTATCTTTGAATAACTTATTAATTTGAAATTCAACTCAAGCACCGAAGGTCAATGGACGTGAAAGCACGCTACGAAAAAACATTCAACAGTGAAGAGAGCGTAGTAATGCCAATTATCACACAGCTGTCGATTACGTGACTTTCCAAACTAAAGCCCACCCATCGGAGTCAGGGTCACCACAAAATTTAGCTGAACATGAAACGGCGAAGTGAAGCAGGAAATTAGATCACAATTCTGCAACAAAATTGTGTGAAGTATGTGTGAAGCATAAACGTCGCTTTGATATTCCTACAGACAAATTTTAATTTGAACTTCAACGCTTAAAATATAATTACGGTTTAAAAAGAAGAACTCACGCCCGCGCGAGGTTAATTTCACTAGCAATAACATATCTATCTCAAAACCTACTGAAATAACAACCAATAACTTAATTCTTCAACGTGGTTTCATGTCTTCATTACAGAACTCAATCCTAAGCAGCGGTTATTCTTTCCCCTGGCTTACCAAAGAAAGACCACACGATACGATCTATAGTACATACTCTATATGATTTCATGTTACGAGCAATGAAATGTTTTCTCAACTTCTTTTTTACGGCCAAACATTGAAATGTGTCATTCATTTTATGAGACTCTGCTTTTGTATTATACTTGTATTATATTTATAGCTGGAACTACATTGAAGACAAGCAATTTTGTTCATTCATTGACTCGATCGCATAAGCAAATTTTTATCCTTAAAATATTTCTTTGCTTAAATTTGTGGAGTTACAAACAAACGGGAACTTACGGTTTCAACCCAAGAACAAGGAAAAGTGAAATTTCACAACCTTTTCACAACGTAAACAAGAGTTGTGACGGCGACAAGACTCACCTTGAGTGCCGACGAGGATGAGGGGCACCTCTGCTGTAGACCTGTAATGGCTCATCTTGGCGTAGTAGCTGTAGATGGCGTTGAAGGAGGCCTCGCTCTCCAGACTGAACACGAATATCACAGCATCCACCCACGCCGTGAACTGAAACAAACAATGCCTATGATCTACACGCTTCTCGGCTAAATTTTAATGCAATATTTTGCTCGGTGATGCTACCAACTCGTACAGCACCAGTGAGATTTTCTTCTATCATTGGAAGATAGAACGAAGGGGATAATTTAATGTAAATTGATTCGACGTTAAGTTCAACAAAAGTGCTCTCTTTGTAGAATTTTTTCATAGTTTATGAACTTGAAGTCTATTTAGTCAAGTTAGGTTACATACATAGGAAGGTAAAAAATTTGTCAGCAGACACTAATTGCATAGTTTAATTTAGCAGTCCTTAAAACAACGTTTTTCTTTGACTCTTATAAGTGTCGTTTTCTACTGTTCACTTTGAAGGGCTAACTGAACTACTCCCATGGTAGCTCTGTTTTGATTCAAGATCTCGTGTAAATCACAATTTATTGCACAGCGCTAAGCATGGAAGATACTGAACACTAGTTTAATAATAACTCTATGAATAATTTAATACTACTTCGATATGAAGCGCAGTTCACCATCAGAATATGAAAAAAAAATACTGGAGAGCAACAGTAGCGCACCCAAAATTTAACAGCACTGGTGTAACTTTAACAATGGATTTAGTGTGAAGACCCTCGAAAAAAAATATTTAAAAAATCTTTACACCACACGTAAAAAATCATTTTCAACAAAGTAGGAAATTATATTTTGGCGTAGATTTACTCAATAATTCAAGCAAACTATTTCTTGAATAATAAATTTATCAAGGTCAAATACAACAGTAAACAGGAAGGAAGAAGAATAGTAGTAGGTCAAGACCATGCCAAAATCAGTGTTTAAATACAAGGAGACCGATTCGTGTAAAAATACAAGGAGACCGATTCCTGTAAAAATAAAAGGAGACCGATTCCTGTAAAAATACAAGGAGACCGATTCCTGTAAAAATACAAGGAGACAAATAAATACAAGGAGACACTGCTGAGAATGGCGAAGGCTACTACACAGCAGGGCAAATTCTCGAGCGCTGTGACTGTGTGTGACTGACTCTGCTATGAGTAGCGAAGGACACTACTCAGCAGGGTCAACTTTCGAGGGTAATGAGCTCAGGTCCTCAAATCAGGTAAGGTGGAGAAAAATTACAGCAATGCGAATCGACTTGACACGATTTTCTAAAATCAAGCACGGTTTTCCTTTGCATTGAACTATTAAAATGAAGCACAGTAAAACAGGGGGAATATAATATAACTAATTTGATGTAAGAATTTATCAAGACCGTACTCATTCGAACATTCGTTAGGTGCTGTCAAGAAGGGAAATTATATGAATTTTTGAGCGTGATAGTAACAGCTTCCTGAAATTCGTTACAAATAACAAGAAATTACGCAAGAAAAAACCTTCGAAGCTATCAAAGAAATAAAGAAACTTGTCAATAAGTATACAGTAATGACGTTTGAGTGCTTAAGCTCTGTTGTGGCCCAATACACAGAACAGCAAGAAATTACGCAAGAAAAAACCTTCAAAGCTATCAAAGAAATAAAGAAATTTGTCATTAAGTATCCAGTAATGACGTTTGAGTGCCTAAGCTCTGTTGTGGCCTAACACACATAAAAGCAGTTGTGCGATGACGAGGACATACCACCGCAGCACGGAGGCGTTCAAGTCGACATCAAAGTTTTTCTTTGTGAAGCGCTCGAAATCTGTCAAAATCGAGCGACTTCCAAAAGGTGTCCACTCGAGTGAGCCAAGAAAAGGCCTTACATGAGCGAGCACAATGAGCGCTGGAAACGGAGTTGCTAAACCGCAGCCGAGATGATGAATCGCCTCCCAAAAATGCAGTCCTTACAACGAATCACGCAACACTGAATTACGGGGCCTAAAAAACCAACGACCTATTCAAGGACCGAAAACTCCTCGGCTTCAATGGAACACCGATACAGAAGAGGAAAATTCTTCGACTCAAGTGAAGAAGTGTGGAGTTAGGGAAGAAAGCTTGCTCAAGATAATCCGGGGGTCAAAGAAAACCCGCCAAGAATTACCTGACAAGTTCTTAAGCACGAGAGCTTTGCTTTCACACCAAAGATGTCGAATCGCCACCCTCTCTAATTCTTCAGGTACACATCGAGTCCCCTAAAGCCTAACTCTTCAAAGCACTGTGAGCCGGAGCCACAAAAGCATTTGAACAACAATTTTTACTACTGATGCACCAATGTGAAATTGTTCCGGCGGAGTCGAAACCTAGAAGCTCGGCGAGACAGTCGACAAACTCTCAAACGCAAGCACGTCCATTATTTATCACCCAATGCGATCATATGCAGACCTTTAAGTAGAAAGTGTAGAAACTTAGATAGCCAATATCATACGAGAAAACAAAAAGGAATACATTCCAAATTCATTATATAGGAAAAAATCAATAGATTTCAAGTTATTATAATTGTTCGCAATAAATTTTCTGATAACAGTAACATGGAAATCATCGTGAGTGTGATACCTTCATCATAAAAAAAACTATTTCATCCATAAAAAAATTCCTATGCATTTTTCACGACACGGGAGTAAAATATACATTGTATATTGAACGCTTTCTATTACACAATAAACGCAACGCACACTACATTTATTAAATTAGACTATACATGTGTATCAGAGATAGCAACTACAAATATAAAGTTGCCATTCAACTATGGTTATTATGATATGCATAAGCTTAAGAATTGATCCATTTAAGTTTCGAATAATCCATAGGTAACATTTTTTGGCCTAGCGTGTATGTTTTTAAGTTTTCCCAAAAAGCATTATAATGAGAGCTGAAAGTTGTCATTGGGCGGAGCCCGCTACAATAATTTACAACAGCAGATTACGATGAGGAACCGACGGCTAGAAAAAAATAAAGGTAAGCATAGAAGATGTGTCTAACGAAGTGGAGACCTTAGTGACATACCGAGGAATAGAATTGAGGTAACAAAACTCAAAGATTACTAACGGTGAAACAACACCCAAGATAGATCCTTGAAGTAAGTTTTGTTGGTTCTGCTCTGGAGAGTGAGTCACAAACAGAAAATGCCAATTCTTCGAAGTGTATTAATGACAGACAGCGTACTCCTTTTCCCTTCGATCAGCAAGTTCAGGCATCCTGGCTATGTCTGGAAGAGCGTTTCGTCCTGAACGTAATGGACTATTTCCTTCATCGACCTCTCCTGGAGACAGTAGGGCATCCTGGTTCGTTATGAGCGTTTATTACCAAGGCAAGATCTATTGCATTCCGAACATTTTTTATCGACACAAGGTAAAGGTACAGGGGACGAAATTTGGGCAGAGTGCAACGAATGCAACCACTCTAATTTGTCCGGGAGTTCATTGAGTGCCGAGCACTGGAACGAAATTCTCAGTGTCCAAGAAGCGACTCTATTTGCACATGCAAGCCGACACCGCAATTCATCATTCGGCCTGTGACATGCCACCCTCTGAAAAGCGGCCGACTAAGGTAGGGTGGTGGGGCCATTTGCCTTTAAAGTGGAGCAGTATAGAGATGTTCGAATCACGCCAATGAGTGTTGTGAAGAATGTCGCGGTAAATACTGCATTACACAGTACAGAATAATCGGGATAGATTTAGTCTGAAAGCAGCAGTTTGAACAACGCAGATCATCTCGAAACTCAAAAAGACGGAGATAAAAATGCAGGGAAATAACTTTCCGAGCAGAGATTAGTTTTAATGACACGCCAGTGACCTTTTCAGACAGCATGGCAGACTGAAAACAAGACCTCTCCAATGCGAAAACTAAGATACAGAATGCGTTGTTATAGCAAGGGTAGCTGAATCTGTTACAGACAATTCAAGGTACTTCTAAGAATGATCAAATTCATATGGGACACAAACTCGCCGACACAATCATTGCTTGCTTGGTTGATATGAACTCGGAATCCTTCCTATGCTCAAAGACTCGCATTAAAATCGAGTAGAACTTTTTATTGTATCAGGAATAAAAGAAAACATTGAAAACAATATTACATAACAAGTATACACAGGATCAACGTATTTTACTCAGACATTTTACAACATGAAAACATACGAAAATATAGGACTGAGAGTACATGCCTGTTGTGTAATGGATAAAAAAGAACAACAAGTGATCAACTACAGAGTTTATCAAGTATAATATACTACAAAAATTATATAATGAGCAGTATATTACGACGCGGATGAATAATGCAGTTCTAAATTCAGTTTAGGTGGTCATGGCATACACTTTCCGTTTCATGCCTGTACGAGAGTTCTGCGAATTGAAAAGAAATACCTGCCTTAATATTAAGTTCTCGCAGTAACCAAACGCACACGATCACCGGCTACGACACATGAATGATGCATCCTAGCGTAGGATACTTGAATCCGAGGAGCTCGTGATGCTTCTTAACTCGATGGGAGTACGTGAGCAAACCGAAGCAACATTACGCAAGAATGAGGAGTGCCGCACACCGGTGGAGCCATAATTAGGCAGCTTAATTACGACTTCTAGTCCGAACCCTTGTTGGTCGCTACGCGCATGCGGCGCACGTTGGAGACACGCAAGCAACCGCGTGTACGTGCAGCAACTTCCGCCTCGAGACACTTATTGCTGGCTCAACTGTACGTGATGAGAGATGGTATGTCGCTGCCTCAATCGTGCGTAATGAAAGACGAGTTAACGATCTCTAGGTAAATGGTAATGAAGGAAGCTTTGTTATTTTTCTTATTGGCCATACACGAGATCTGTCCCTTGGAAATATCGAAGCGGTTTCGAAAGGTCAGATTGTCTCAAAGCACAGGCGTAGGAATGTTCACCCAAAGTCCTAACGACTACACAAACATAAACGAGGAATAAAGGGTTAATTTAAACGGCATTGCTAGCATTCAAGTGAAAAATTATTTAACCGCTCGATAAATTTAATATACGAACCGAGCTAAATCTAAATAACTTGAATATTCGTGGCATTTGTCAAACGACAATCTTTTGATACGAAACGGAAAAATCGCGTCATTATTTCAAAATTTGGAACCGTTTAGTAGGGATATCATGAAATCCGAACGTTCCAAACGTAACACTAACAATACCAACTCCATTTTTGGTCAATGTTTTGAGCTCGCACGCCCAGCATGCGATATCACTTGAGCATCTTGGGGCTTTTCGACTTCCCTTTGAAGACCTCGAGTTGATGCGTGAACTGGGCCCTCAAAATCGATGAGTGCCATTAGCGATAATTATCATCAAAAATGCGGCGAAGCTCATGCAAGGACAGCCACTCACACAAGAGGTATGCACTCCCCAGGCCGCCACATGATGTCCTCACGCGTGCAGTACTCGCTACACGGCATGAACTGCGCTACGTGGGACGTACGTGGCCGGGCGTTATGAAAAGACCATCAAGACTAATCTGAGCAACAAAGTGATCATGGAGACGATAAGAAAGTGATTATAGTGACCATAGACTATAAGATTGTTCGGTATGGGGAATTTATTGACCAGTGCAGAGTAAGTTCGTTAGAAGTCTGTAGTAACACGACGCTTAACTAAAAGCAAGAGAATTTTAGTATTCATTTTCATCCAGCATCGTGTACGATGATTAAATGTTGAAGTGTGAATACGGCAAAACCAACTATCTTTCATACGAAAGATAGTTGAACAGAAAATAACTGAAACGAGGTTTACATAAATTCACAAAATAGAAAACATAGTAAATTCCACAATATACACAAAAGTGGAACTCAACATAGAGCAGCACACTCGACAGTAACCAAAACTTCAGCACCCAGAAGCAATAAGCTCGCATAAAAATGAACAAGCAGAAAACCAATGCGCCGTTAATAACTTGAACCAAAACGAAAAAATAACGAGTCCTTTATAAATTGTGACAAATTTGACCAAGGTAAGACAAATTATAAAAGAATCTGGTTTCGTAGAAAGAATAACATTTCCTCAGAGAAGTCAAGACCGTAAAAAGCGTTGTGTGAATGATCGAACAACGGCGTGTGAAGTGAATTGCATTAGCGGCTTCGTGTTGCTCAGAGGAGTCCAGCCCGCTCTCTCCCTCAAAATCCAATTTGTAAAAGCAACGACTGAAAAAATCGATAGACACTTTAAATAAAATCGATGCATGATTGCAAAGGGCCAATCAAGCAAAGTTTTGCACCATGTCCGGACGATCAATGACACGCATGTAAACACGCGGGCTGACAATAAAAGCTTGTAGCCGCCTAAACCGTCAACAATGGATGACGAGGGCGCGCATGCAACCAACACAATGACCAGCAGACAGGGCCCTCGATGTCCAACGACAGCTCATAATGACGCCAACAAAAGCAAGTGTCAATAATCCGTCATCGCACTCAAGCATGCTACGCCTGCAGTGTCGCCAGGACGGTGGTCGCTTGCGCCAGCGCCGCTGACTTAAGACTCTATGAAAAATATAATTTGCATACGGCTCGTCCCTCCTATCGTGGAACAAAATTCTTAAAAGATGGTAGCTATGGTATATACACATGCCAATAACACACTTTCCCTATCAACAGAGTTAGACAACATTACTTTAGTGATAATATTCTACTAATGAATACGCGGCATAGAGATTAGAGCTTCAACCAATTACCTAAACAGTACGAGACACTGAAAACTCGAGAGACACAGATGCCGTACGAGGAATAACTAATAAGTAGCTGTGAAACGTATTTCAAAAGTATAAGCATGTAAATATTGCACTATAAAATTTAACTAAAGAGCGAATGAATACCACAGAAGTTCAAGGTGCATGCACAGCACGAGAGTTAATATACCTTCGAGAAATGATAAACTTATTCTGAATAACTTTTATATTCATCTGAGAATGCGTCACTCGATGAACTAATGAAAAACATCTCAAGCTACAATCGTAACGTTTGCTCATGTATAGAAAGGCAGCTTCTTGAAACGTGCACATTTCTTCAGTTGGAACCATTGAGGCATTTATTCTCTAGCATTGATTTCAGCGCATGTCAGTCTAGACTAAACACGCACAACGGCACGCCAATTTCGTAACCCACGTTGCCGATACCACCTCGTCAGTTGACCAATTTACACACAGGCGGAGGAGCTGAGGCCACGAGTCGCAGTAGGAATATAAAACCTAAATAGAATTGCAGTCATGACGTAAACAGTAACTCATGGTCTCGTGATTATAATACCGATCGAAGCCATCCCATGTCTCGGCTCAGAACGTTTATTTTTATTTTTGACGTACACGCGAAATACGCATTTAAAACAAGGTAAACTGTTAGCACTAAAATAGAAAATGTTAGCACTACAACAGTAAGGATCAGGTAATTACACAGTTGCGAGCCACAACGCTTGTTAGATTGCAATGTAGAACTCCCAGCTACTGCTGTTTGCAGTTTTTGTTTTCAATGAGAGAGCTGCCCTCGAAATAATTAGGTTTTACGTAAACTTTTTGCAAGCCATAAATTTTAGAGCCCGTTATCTCAATGCCGCGACGCGAGAGCTATAATTGCTACATGTCCTTACTGAGGCTCTGTTACTTCAGTTAATTGAACTCGACCACAACTGATTCATTAAGTACGAGAGACAGAGTTCACACTACTCGTACTATGACGCTGATTTTGCCCGAGCACAAGTAGGTCACATTAGGAAATTATTAACGAGAGGCAAGGTAAGGCAATACTTGCACCCCTCAGCTGCAAATCTACCACGAAGCTGTACGACGATCAAAATCTCATCGTGTGCTCATAATTCACAGCTTACTGCGATCGACACTAAGCTGGACAGCGCTGACCAAGCGTACACGTGCGTAACCATCATTATCACTATATTGAGGGTTTAACCACCGTTGCCCTAATTTGTGGTATTCCAACAGTGAGACTAAGTTTCAGTTCAAAGTTAATTTTCAGTTACAGGTAATATTTTCAGCTTCAGGTATATTTTCAGTTTCAGGTATATTTTCAGTTTCAGGTATATTTCCAGTTTCAGGTATATTTTCAGTTTCAGGTATATTTTCAGTTTCATGTATATTTTCAGTTTCAGGTAATATTTTCAGTTTCAGGTAATATTTCCAGCCTACACCTTAAACTTGCATGCAAAGAATGTTGAAAGAATAGCTCTAGAATCCCACGCATCCCCCGACAGTCGCCGAGTCCCAAAACGCGCAGAACGACAATCGGTTTCAGCGTGTCGTCCTGTGAAGCACAAGCGTGCGCACACTCGCAAAAAAATAATCTATTTAAGAAAAACGCGCGAAGTTGGACACGATGACGCAGTGCGGCCGTCGAGCAGCGCACAACACCTGCACTGCGGACTGCAGTGCACGGAAGAGCGGAATTCGTTCTTACCTTGACGCCACCCAGTCTGTTTGGAGGAGGCGGGTAGACAGATGTTGGCTTAGAGAATGTTTTGCTTTAACATCATTACTGATCAAAATGTAATAGCCCTTTATATTATTTGAAGAGATCATTTTTCAATCGTGAAAGGAACTAGCATGCTATCGAATCTTTGTCAGTATCTATACATTCTTCTTATTAAGAAGAGACTAAGATTAATTCGTGTACAGAAATTTTAGAAATTGCGAAGATGATAGACGAAGACCCAGAAGATGATAACAATACAAGTCAATTTCAGGTAGAACGTAATATTAAATACGAGAAACATTGCGGTTAATTTGGAGAAGCTGGAGTAATTTATGCACGAGTCCACACACGCACAACCAAACGATTGAAAGTCGCCCGGCGACAAACGGAATTGCAAAATGAATGTTAATATTATGTTCAAGAATAAACAGCCCGCAACTGGTTATAGGCAGAGAATAAAGATGTCGCTTAAATTACCAACAAAAAATTCATAACTGAAAATAAAATCAAGCAGTATTCCCTTATATGATGTACACAAGGCTGAGACTCCGCATTCGAGCTCGACTTTCAGCGGGAGCTGAAGGGGCTGAAGTCTTGGTGCACCTTCAGCTTCCCTGGAGAACTCGCTGAAGTTTTATTTATAGGGTTCGAATGAGACGTCATGGACGCGCGGCTCTGGCTAACGTGCTCGGCATCATTAAGAGAAGTTTTCACGAAGGTTTTGTTATCTATGGATTAGTAACTTTCCTTCAGCTTTGAATCACTTCAGTCGGTGAACAATTTTCTTCAAATTCTATGTCAGGGTTTTTGTACCTCTTTTCTCACATCCGTTTTAAAGCTTGACTTGACTAATCCTACTGTGAATTATCATCAACACAGATTACAAGTTCATCATCAATGATGAGTACATATCCGTGTTAATGAACATACTTGTGAAAATATACGCATCCTATTCTTCGTCATTGAAAAATTTTAAACTCAAATTCAAAAGAACTGAATTCAAAGTTTCTTTTTTTAAACGAGTTCGTCTGTTACGGACCCTGAAAGTAACAAGTGTTCAGCGATGCAAGAAAAGCAAGGAAGACAACACCACCATAAAAACATCTCCAGTAGGCAGCTGCGAGAGCCAGTGCACACTTGTATTTAGGATTCCTGTACGTACGTCGACAGCATCGCAATGCAGCTTCAAGTAAGCACACCTGAATGTACTATAAACCATCATTATTGAAGAGTCTGCACGGTTACAAACAAGAAAGATGATAAAAGTTCTATTATAATCTAGCTAGATAGACCAGCCATGGCAACCTACTCGACGCAACTGCGCAAGAGTTTTCAGTGAAGAATCGCTTAACTCATCCAATTCTCAATGTTAATTAATAATATAAATTACTGCGAGGTCATTGGAACCAATGCGAAAAAGAAAGAACTAGTTTTTTTATAACGCTTCGGGTGGACTTATAAATTTACATAAATTTATTAACTTGCTTCTATTCAGACACTTGATAGTGTTGACACATTTACGCTTGAATAGTGAAACTGGAAAATATCAATAGCTTCGCCAATACTATGCAACCAATGAGCTGCAACTACTGTAATAATAACAAGCTTCATAACATTTGAAGTTAGAATCCTCAAAAAGTATTAAACGTTTATTTTTTGTACGGAGGAGTCGAGCTAATGTGAAGCTTAGTTCAGTCCTAGTAAACGTAGACGCATTAACTGCAAGAGGCGAGTGTTAATACACAAGAGTGACATATAAAGCCACACTCGTGACTTCCGTCACTTTTAACCCTTTAATGGGTCATAGTACTTATGTGTATCAAAGTTAAAGATTCTCAAAAACTAAAATTCAAGGCAAACTAGAATAAAATTTTGTACGCTTCAGTTGTTGGTTCTCATTAAATAAAAAATTGTACGTTCTTCTATTAAAAATAAAATTATAGTCTGAAAGATCTATTGAAAATAAGACAGCGAAAGCTAGTTCTAGTAACAAACTTCCCTTGAAGAGTTAACAGAATGACCTCCGAACTCGTGCTGGTCAATCCACATGACATACAAAAACCATGTCACATTTGCGACTTGAGCGCCTGATGCTCGACAGTGAGGGCTTGAGGCGTGCCCGTCAGCGGCGCCTCGGGTCTACAAGCGGTGTTATTTAAAACGGAAACGTGCGCCGATTCGAAGCACGTGCAAGCTGTGTCAAAAAAAAATCTTAATGGGTATTTCTGTTGGTCAGAGGTCTTCAGGATGAAGAGGGCATCGCCTGCGGGCTTCCTGCTCACGAGTCTCAGAATCTGGAAACTTCTCCGAGTAATCCATTCAGAGCAGCGCTGCCCCACGGCTTTGACGGGCCGAAAGACTACATCATTGCGTAGTCATAAAAACAGATTAAGGAAATGATATTCTTCAATGGTACTTCGAAAGGAATTCGGTGAAGTGGTAACTAAACCTCTAAAAAATATATTTGGTTTTTACGTAATACGATATGAGGGAATTCGTCTATAATTCGAACAATACAAAGTTATCTACACATTTGACACGTTAACGAAGACCTAAACACGGACTTTCAAAATACTGAATTGGAAATAAATAGTGTTCCATCAAGACCGATGAACATACAACAAAAAGCTGGATTGCAGCAAATGACTGCATATAATTAGCAAACCAAGAGCACATGTGTAGACAGCATCGTGCACCAGAACACGAACAAAAGGTCGCATCCAACGCACGGTAGCGCGACGGTTGAGCTTCACAATGAGCTCTCGCACGGACAAAAGCGGCACATGAACCCTGGTGCTCAATGCACCTGTACCAAGCAATTCAAAAATCAAAATTTGAAATAAATGTTCAGCAACCAAAAGTATGTTTGTATTAATGATCGTTTCTCCCCATCAGTCAGTGAAAACAACCTCCTTCACCGACACAAAACAAGACAAGATAAAATGCGTGCAAAATAATTTTAGACAATCGCAAAAGTGTGAGGGTGAGTTCACCTAGGAAATTGTGCGATTCCCAGATCACAAACAAAAATTAAGAAAAGAAAACTGAACACACTAATCAAATACGATTCAACGAGGCAGTATTGCAAAAAAATTCAATGGCAATCGCGCATGTAAGACAGGCATCACACAAGGTCAGACGCTTCGCACGAGCATTTCAATAATGCTACACTTTGTACGAAATGAGTTTTCTAGTCGTAATACCTTTGAAGTGAAATTATTACAACGCGAAGTCATTACAGCAGACTTTATTTGCCTCAACAACAGAAAATATTTCCTAAGCAATTTCAGCGCAAAATAAAATCACACAAAATAATTCGCGTAGAAACGCGTTCTAGCCCTGCTTACGGTGCATTCAATTCTCGTTGAACGACAAGTTTACAACACGGAAAAGTAATCGCTGTTACCGCTTGCCTTCCGCTTCCAAACGAACACCGTTCGTTCGCTACCCTTAGCAGGTCAGAACGGGTGATTTCCTAACGTCATGACGGGCTGGCATGGGCACGAGTAGAACTCACGCATAGAGGCGGTTTTGGTGTCCGGATTGACCATACCTGCCATAGGAACTAGCAAGATGGAAGCGCACCACGGAGCTTCCCATACATTGGAGGCCGTCGATTTGAGGTCTAATAAGGAGCGAAAGCAGCGCCGCGTCACGGCAGAAGATGGGCGGCCAAGGGAGGCCTTGTAAGGGCAGAGCAGGCCGCCCGCCTGCCGTGCCAGAGGATTCTTTTATGGAAAATCTCAGGCAAGGTGGGAGGAACATTAAGCCGTCCAAGGACCGTGCCTCGCTCCTACTCTCAACTTCAGTATCACTGAACTTACCTAAAGTTATGTTACGTAGGTTTCCACTTAGTGTCTCAGCAGTTATGACAACTTGATGTAATAAAACGGAAGTTCCGCAGTTTTAAACTCTGTACATCAACAGTTACAACACTTACATATGTGATTACAACCTGTAATTTAAAATGAATATATTAAACCTGAGTTTGTAAGTTTATTTTTCATTCGATAACCAAAGGGCATATGAAATTTGCACGAAAACTGCAAGATGAAAACATGGTTTAAGTAACGATACAGCTGGTCATGAAACAAACACAGGGAAGCTTCACCTGTTGCAGCATGGAGATCTAACTCCAGGAAGAAGAGCAGACGGTCGGCACGCCACCAACTTCACAAGGTTACGAGGAAGAAAATCAGAGTATTTCTCAAATGGAGCTCCTGATTTCATACCCGAAATCTATTTTCAATGCGTCACTAGCAGAAGAAACTACAGAAGCAACTTCCACACCTATAAATCATGGACATAGTGCATACAAAATGCAATTTATTCCTTCATTAAGTATATATTAAATATCGAAGGCTAGATTTTCGACAGTCAAAAAACATTATTGTATTTATTAGTTTGTAGGTCTCACGATATTTAATAAATAGTTAATGACCAATCATAGTACGGCAATACTTGCTTGCGACACCCTGTTTATGATAATGTTACGGCATTCATGATAAAGATATGGAAAATTGTGTACAGGACACAACCTCCACACGCGCCCCAACGACCTCTGCTCACCCAATGAGCACCAATTAATCAACTCAAACCAACGAATGAAAAAATAATGAAAATACCCGCACAATTGTACGAAAAAATTATGTTCGGAAAAAATGCAACAGAACAGACCTCTTAAGCGTAACTTTCTGGTAATGCATATTTTGAAATGGTTTACATACAATTGCACACAAAATTTTAAAATACTTAGGTTACAACACGCAAGAAACGTCAGAGGAAAAAAAACTTTGTGCTTTACTCCTTGCAAATTTTTCAGTCGCATTGACAAGATCATTCATGCGGAAATCAAAAACAAACCGTCTCTCACTTCAAAGCTGTCGAAAAATCGTCGGATTGCTATTACAGGCTTAGAAAGTGAACCACAACATGCGCAGAAAATTCACTTACGTCCCTCGCACTCAAACAAAAAACTCCACGGCGCACTTTCTCGAAGCCTCTGCAGCACGACCACTGCTTTGCTTAGTATTCGCATAATGATCAGAAGAACATCCTTGAATGCCCAGTGACAAGGAAGGCCGCAAGGAACATAACGCTGTCATACAAGACCTGGGCTCTGGAGACACGGTGATTGTGAGCAATGAAAGCCAAACCGCTCAATTCAAGAGACAGGCCTACGAAGAATAATCAGACGAGCTTTCCACCTACGTAAAAAGGAGTTCCCAGGTTAAAATTGCATCAGCAAGACCAATAACCGTCGGAGGTGAACGTGCTGGTCTTTCGTAATGCATGAGCTGTGACCCTATAACGAGCGAATTATTTTTTCACTAAGATAAAATTGAGCTTTGTACGAAAAAGAAGCTGCAGACTTATGTATATTCGTTTGTGCGACACGGCCTTACTTAGCATTTTACGAAAAACTACGAGACACGGAACCTGATAGTACCACTGGTCAGTATAAGGTTATACTAAAGTAACTAAACTCATGAAGTATGCGTCACACGGAAGGACATCATGGTGCCGTGGTGCTCTTATAAAATACAGGACGATTTGTAATCCAATCCATTTATGAACGTACAAAAACAATACGCAGTTTTACATTAACAACAAACTCAAGGATTGAAATTAAGGGTGTCGACAAACCAGCGATTTCATATCACCTTGAATGCATACAAAAACTACATACACAAGCTATGGCTGGAGAGACGCTACGAGCTAACCTCCATAAGAAAAACAGTCCAGCCGTCCACTTAGCAACCCAAACGAAACACAATCGGCAATGCAGAATCTCCAGCATGTCACTCGGGTCACCAAACGATGCGCGATTTCCAGATTGAGCTCAAGAATCCTTACCTCTGATGAGCTGCACGTATCCAACATACACTAGAGGATTCACTCTTTCTATGGCGTAGTCACACATCAAAGAAAAATGCTGAACACTTATGAGCTTCATTATAAGCCGAAGAGATAAAAACTACCCAAAATTAATCAGTTTCATACAAACTGAAACGAAAGGTGCGATGTTGACCGTTTGAAACTACGTTTAATTCGATATAACGATAGGAATTAAAAACGAAAACGTTAGTAAAAATCAATTTGGAAAAATGAATTAGGATTCTTTGCTAGTTTTTACAGAAAAATATTCAATGAATCGCATCAGGCCCCAATGGATGCCATTGTTACTCGTGCAGTACTCCATATCAAGCGGTTTTTTTCAAACAAAGCAATGACCACAATGACACCAGAGAAGCCAAACGAACAATGTAATTGCAAACGTTCCCAGATCTAAGCTCAGTTGCTCGGATGGCCCACAAACAATTGGTCCGTCGTAAGAGCTTTTAAGTCTCACGAGGTTGTGCGAAAAGATATTGAATACTTTAAAGATTACGTTTTACTAAGAGAAACTCCAAACTATCGCTGCTCTGGTTAAAAAAAAACTTATCGGTCATGTTCATTTTAGACAAAAGAGTAGCAAGACATAGAAAAAGTCTACAAGAAAGCGCACGCCAGAGGAATGCAAGCAAGCATCTTAAACTGGCCTGCAACAAAGAATGGCAGAACAAATGTGAACCGCGGACCACGCTCACGAATTTCGAGACAATGCTTAGACAAAGATAAAGAAAAAACACACCTTAGTTAAGAAATATCTTCGCCACAAACGATTGCAAGACAAAAGTTGTCTTGGTCGTACGTACATAAAGGGTTCGAAATTTTTACACGAGGTTCGTAGTGAAATTCTTCCCTTGTACAAAAAAAACGCCAAGTTCGGTCGACTGGACAATCGCTAACTTTATTTTATTGTGATCAAAACATTTTCGGAATAGTTTCGTTGGTATTTCGAGTATCTGTTTCGAGGAAACAGATTACAATAGACCAGTAAATATTAAAATTTTCAGCACACAACCGAACAAGATTGTGAGCACAAAAGCGACAATAAAACACTCGAGAAAACTGTATTACCCCACTTGAGGTCCAAGAGCGAACAAGGCTCCAAAGACAACTATTTGTTCGGCCTGAGCTGCTATGGAGAAGGACCGCTGTCCTGCTAACGCGGAGATGACCAAAGCCTATACCGCCTCCCTCTCCAGGCGCTTCTTCTGTGCATTCCTAGGGAAACAATACGAAGCTTGTGGCCAAACAATGGAGAAAATCCGACAGCACCCTGACCAGCCGAGTTAATTCACCAGCAACACGAGTACCACATTGTTTTAGGCTTGTATCAAAAAGACTCGGGGCGAATTGAAAGGATGAGATGTATATCTCGAACAAATATGATTACATAAAAAATGAGTTTATACCGAATATGTATCTCAAAAGGTTCTGGATATAATTGCGTTTGTACTGAAAAATGTACATGATTCGCAACTGAATGAGTGAAATAAAGGAGAGTAGATGACCAATAGTCAGTCATACATATATTGTTTTTCACTCAGTCGAGAAGATTTGATGCAATTTAGAAATTGATCTAAATCATTTTAATCAAATTATATAGCCATATGCGTATTTCTTACTAGAGATATCCATCGGTAAAATCGAATTGTATCAATCAATCGCTTGTCAATTTGCACTGCTACTTGAAAATGGGCTGACGTATTAATGAGGAGTGAATGAACAGCAATGTTCTCGTTCAGCACAAATAACTGTTCAATTCATTTTAAACTACGATAATTTATATTAAGAAATGAAATAAAAGCTACAACTGTAGCAACAATTCTTATCCGCATTCATCTTCCTTGAAACATAGCATGAAACTCAGGCTCACTTATCCATCATCGATGTCTAAGGTATATATAGAAAATACTACTCAAGCAACAAATATCAATCCTGGCCTTATATTTTAATTTAACATCTCCAAAATGAAACCCAAAAGGCAATGCTGAACACTAGTCAAAGTCGGCTTTCTTTTGAGAAAGCGTAAGAATGATAATTTAATCCTACAAAGTCACACTAGCACGGTTGGTCACGCGAGCGTCAAGGAAGGTTTTTGCATTCGAAAGCAACCATATAAAACGATTTCTCATTGGAACCACTCGATATCAATAGGATTTGTTCACTTTGGTGTACGCAAACCGGTCGCTGCTATTGTCTAGACAAGAGCGGGTGAAGGAGCGTCTTATTGTAAGCCTCAAGTGGTGCTCCAGGCAGAGTTTGTTCAGCACTTCCGACGACGGCGACGAGTCGCTGTAGCTCATCCGTTCGTTCAGACATAACTCCTCAACGAAGGTATGGTAATTCAGTTAATGGGTTCTACACTAAATTTATCTGACGAATTTTGGGTGCGTGCAAAATTCACCAATGGGCACATGTGACTAATTTTAACCTATACATGTACACGAGAGCAATGATTTTTGGGAGAAGTGGTCGGGGAAAGGAGACATCCTCAGTTCTCGTCCACTCAATAGGAGTGGTCCTACAGGCCCGTCAGCGTAACTCTGAGGGGCGGAAAAACCTTTCAGGACCACGCATAACGGCACTTCTTGAACATTTCGGCCGTGAGCAAGCATGGCTCAAATTTACCACTGGAGATCCTGAGTTGGAACTAGCCACTACGCGGAAACTTAGTGGCGCAGTTGAAGAATCATCCAGAAATCTGCAAGTCGTAGCATTTTGAGTGAGGCTTCAGGTGTGAGCTAGATAATACACGCAGGGTTAGTCAGAAATTCAATACTGAGATTCCAAAGGACTGTTTTTCATTTATGAGCCCAACTGCTGGATCCACACAACAGCGCTGGAGGCATCAAAAGGTGGAAGTTATATTGGCAATCAAAAGGTGCGTGCAAGACGTGCAGCGAGAACAAACGTCGCACCAAGGGGCATTCATCGCGCCTACATTGCATTTACAAGAGGACAAAAGCCAGTGTGCAGCCAACCAAGGAAAAAACTAGAGTGACGCCAAGAAAGGCTGCTTCAAATTATAAATGAAATAGAGAACATAAAGCAATAACGGCCGTACAAACCGGAACTTCATCTTCAGCGTTCACAAGAATGGATGTAAAACTGAATTTAATAGAGTAAAACATCCTTCGCAAGCAAGCTACATGTGTTCGGATGACAAAATTATTTGATTATCAGTCGCCCTAAGTACAAAGTTTACCTGGTTGGCTGACTCTGAGTGGGGACGCTTGAGAAAATTATTTAAGACTAACGGAATTAGGGTTGCTAATAACATCCAGAGTTCTAGTATAAGATACATGCAATATGACAAATATGAAATGAGTAAAATCATTCAATTCGTTGACATTTTCAGGAGTATTCAAATCTTGAATCTTACTTTTCTGAAACGAAGTTATTTCCCGGAAATTCACGATGTAAAAAAATGTCAATTATAGATCCTTAAGATCATTCTAAGAAAATTTTCTTTACAATTACCCGAGACATATTTAAAGAACTACAGTAATTCTTCCAAGATACACTTAACATGGGAACATATACAAAGGACAACCGTCTTGGCGAAAGACATTTTCACACAGTACTTCGATTCATCGCATTATTGATGAACATTACATCACATCTGAAGAAAATAGCTCTGTTGAAAACACTCGCCACCTACACACTTTTCGACCAAGATATTACCCCTAAAGATAATACGAACGATGATACGCAATCACGACGCATAATCAGCAACGAAAGCATGTGAGGATCATCTCTTCCCAAGAACAAGTGAGGATCATCTCTTCTGAGGTGGTCGGAATGCGTTTTTTGCGGGGTTTTTGTGAGCAGCGCGACGACTCGTCCGGCCGCTAATCCTATTAGCGAGTCTCTTGAGTCTCATTGTTAGCTCTCAGTGACATTGTGACTTCCATTGTAGAGACAAGAGGATCACCAACTGCGAAGAAGCTCAGCGCTCAAGTCAATGACGGCAACCAGTACGAGATTACGCGTAAAAATCTGCGTCTTTTCATGCCCACACGCGATGTATTTCAGTTCAAACCAATTATATGCTTGAAAAATGTGGTAACTAGAATTTATTCTCAGCTTCGAAGTTACGATAGAACTGAAATTATGGGAAGTATGATCACCGATAGCACAGCGATCCATTGAAATGAAAAAGAAGCACTTTCGTGTTTAACGCTCAGGGTTCAACGAGACAGTAAAAACAAACATTTTCTGCAAATCTCATTGAAAAAATGTGTAGAAAGACCAAACAATAAAGCCCAAGTGCTAAATGACCAACAAAAACGTTACTAATAACATTCTATTCCTCGACGATTATGAACCCAATCAGACGTTTACACAAAAATCAGTCTACGCACGAGGAGCTAGCGGATTACATTAGGCAATGACTAAAGACGAATAATGGAGACTCATGTCCCTGCGTTGTTAAGAGATCACGCAAAGCACAAGATATCAGCACATGAGCGCCTCAATTTTCGGGTCTTCTTAACGTTGATCAAAGACAAATTAGGGCGTAAAACGAGGCGTGAAAGCGCCTCTGAACAATAGGAACCGAATCTAATCGTCCATAAAAATGAACACTAGCCAGCACGTGTGAGTGTCGTTAATCCCCAAGACCACACGATAGAAGAAGGCAGTAATATTTTACCTGCACGCCTAACTTTCAACGGAAATGAACGAAAAACTGAAGTTTCTAACGCCTGAAGTTTGGATGAAACTCGTTTAACTGAAACCATAATTAGTATGTAACGCCTAAAGAAACCAAAAGAATAAAATGTGCCATGAGGTTACGTAACCTCATGACACATTTTATTTTTTTACATAGCTATTCACTGAACATACTTGAAGTGTGCGTCACAATACGAGAGGCTAACAGTAAGAACCTAAAGACAAATATTCACCACACACCGTGGATGTATTATTCATCCTCAACGTCTTGTCTTTTAATTGAAACTTTATAATTGCTGTAAAACTAAAAAACGCATTATTTAACAAAGAATTTATCGATAGTAAAAAATGACGTATCACATCACAAAACCAATATTGAAACTCGCCCAACGCTATTCAGGGAAATGGAAGCCCTGAGGAAGAAAACAAAATGCTAAATAAAGGTTATTCACTTTGATGTTTGCAAAGGAAAATTATTAATACAAAATACAGAACATCATTTAGCAAAATTTGCAACATGCCACGCGTTTATAATCGAAATAAGGACACTATAAGATATGAAATTAGTTGAAAGTAAAGATCCTTTTTTTTTGTTGCGGAGCATAGTTAACGCAAAATACAGAATCCTCACTTGTGCATTCTGAGGAAAAGACTCGAATCGAAGGGAAGGAAAAAACTAACGGAGGTAATTGAGTGTCCATCGCAAATGATCCGTTACGGGCGAAGCTGCTCTCGGAGGATTGATGATGTTATCCCAGCACTGCCGCCTCTTCAAGCTCGTAATGACGAGTAAGCTGTTGTCCAGCGATGCTTCAGCCCTGGCCAGTAATCCAGACCTCATCACTCCAACAATGTCAGGCAGGATAATGATGGACAAGGTCGAAACAACCGACCTATTCGGGGACAATGTCCAGTACAAGTCGTTTAGAATTAGAGGCGCATCTAGGAGTTATTTAGTGTGACTTAAATTACTTTGAGTATCAATCACTTAATCTGATACTAGTTTAGCAGCCTTTCTAGGCAGGAGTGTAACACAAAATTTATGGATCTCGTCGTCCAACTGCACATGAACTGAAATTTTAGCGGGAATTTTTAACCGTGTGGGGATACTGTACCCATTACATCTAGGGCTGGAGCAGCCCTAGTACTCGTGTACCTAAAATAAAAGTGTCGAAATCAACATGACACTAAAGAGTTAGCTGGTGCAGTACATGATACCTCAATTAATATGAGGAACGCCTAGTCCCCAGCTCAACCTGCGCAGACGAGGACATTGTCATACATCCGAGAAAACGCTAAGGAATCGCTCTTACGTCCATCAAAAGAGCACCAAATCTCCAAAGTACTAAAGTGCACACGCTCATTTATTCCACTTTTTGAACAGGAGACAAGAGATGTATTCCCTCACGTTACCAAACTGTAGTAACGAGCAGCGATAATTATGAGCTAAGCATTTCTACTCTGTGCTCGAGGGGTCATCAGCAGCGACGGACGTTGGATGCCCAACGAACGACAGTAAGCACGTTACTCCAAATCTCACAGAACTTCAGGCCCGACCGGAACAGATATTACCAGGCAGAATAAGCCGTATGTTTAGTTCGGTGAAGTGTGGTCGTACAGGGGACAATTAGGCGCTTAGCGATCACTCAATGGGGGTATTACAATTCGGCGGTGATGTGTATGCGAAAATCTGTACTGACAAGATACATAAATAAAATTCACCGAGTTTTAACATGTTCGAAATTTCAATATCAGAAGGTCCAATAAATCAATGCCAATACATTCGGTAAGAATCCGCCGAAATTTTCATCTTCGCCAACAAGGGAACCAGTTTGAGCGTAATTTCTAATTTTTAAAATATACATACGAAAGGACGGAAAAGTTTACACCCATGCTAATTACGGAGCAGTACGTAACAGAATAAGCAAGAATCGTAAAACCTATTCCAACAAATAATTTGCATTTGACATCAGACTACGAACCTAGCTACAAGTTTCATTGAAAATAACTCATGCTCTGATCTTTAGTTTATGAATATTTAATTTCCTTCACGAAGTTCCAAATTTATGGAAAAATGATCAAACAAAGCGCACAAAACACATATTGCAATACAGATGCTATGCTAATCTCTTGTACCGTACATGAAAATGAGCCGGAGAAAACAAAAATAGAAGTATATGATCGGGATAAAAAGTTTCTACAAATATTTATGATCGAAAAATGAACGTTTGCGACTGGCAAATTTAACAAAAGCTAAAACTAAAACATCTACAAAAACAACATGTGCCTCCACACCCACATGGCTGGCAAAGGCTACGACGAGTTCGGGAAGAGCACCAGAGCCGCTTCATTTCCTGGAGCACCACAAATCTGTAGCCAGGTTTGGACTCGCCAAATCCATGACTCGGTCCTTCGTCATCCTCCAGCGAAGACAAACTGATCCGTTCCCAAGTCGACGAAAGCGCTATGCTGCACGGATGGATTCGCTGCTACGCGCTACGGAAGTTGGAATGAGAAGGCAGATCAGAACTTGTGTGTAGCGATGAGCGACTCAAAGGCCGAGGTCGCAACACACAAGCGTTTTGTCCTGAGATGAAGCGTACTTGCTGAAGCTCCGTCTTAGCCGAGTAGATCTTATCACGTGTGGTGATTTCGATGCACGGATGATGATTATTAAGACAATTTAGCTGAAAATATTTTTTTAGTGATGACTAAAAGTCGTCATAGGCTAAAACATAGAATTATAGATAAAAAGCTCGAACTTGTAACAAAAAATTCCCCATTCACACTTACTTGGATGGTAATTTTTCTAGTACTTGACAATGAAAACGCAGCATAAAAAATCATCTGGTAGATATAATTCAACATAAAAGAAAATTACAAAGGACAAAGTCACAGACGTACTTCAGAGGATAAAGTCACAGACGTACGTCAGAGGACAAAGTCACAGACGTACTTCAGAGGACAAAGTCACAGACGTACTTCAGAGGACAAAGTACCAGACGTACTTCAGAGGACAAACACATAAACGGGCAAAAAGTTTCCGTTTTATTAAAAAATATTCAGAGCCTCTAACACTATAAGAGACGACAGCAACAGTTACACGTCAACACCTGCTGCGAAACTGGAAGCCTTGAGAACGCGTTCATTCGCTGAGTAGGAGCAGAGTGGCCACAAATTCCTCCATTCTCCTAATAATGACATGGGAGCATTCCTTCATTTGAGAAATTTCTCAGCTGACAGCTTCATTACAGGCCGTGTGCCCGGCACGAAACAGGAGCAGCCTCACCCAGCATGACAACGCTGAGGTGTCAGGGCCGCCGCTGTGTCTCCACGAGCAGACGACGGCGGTGAGTCATGGAGCTGGCGAAGGTTACCTACTGCGAGCGACCTCGTCACGCCAGAGTACCTGCATCACGTGCACACCCGCAAGCTAGATACTGAACTAGCTGCATGCAATGAATTTGCTTTCAGGAACTCATGGAAGTTCGGTCAGGATTGTGCCAACGTACGTCGCGATGTGGTGCTTCAGTCACATTATGTGTGTAGCGATTCTTGCGTCTGAAAGTAATTTTTTGACAGAGGAACTTTTCACGATCGAATGAAAATTCTCCAAGCCTTATGAATTACCTCTCACGGTTGATCGTAACACATTTTTAAACTGTAATCTAAAATGAGGACACGTCGTTACTTTAAATTTTGAGAGCAGATTAAAAAAATATACTGAAAAAGTACCCCATGTTCAAACACCTCATCGCTTACTCCCTAAAAATTGACGCGCGCCATCTGGAAGAGCCCATCAGCAATAACGTGCAACCCTGAGACGATAATTTGTAAAATTAGAACAAATGAAATACATCCTGCGGAAACTCACTATAGTGAAGATCGTTTGTAATGAGGAGGAAATGAACCCGTCACTTGCTAACCAATCAGCTGCGAGAGCAGAGACGCACACAATGTTCGAGGCGCTGATTGATCGATCTACTAACACGCGTAGATGTGATACCAGGACAAGTACTCAAGTTTGTAACCTGACAAGACAATGCCACTTGCGGTAGCGAAAACTTCCGGGCTTCGGAGTGCACATGTGTCAGAGGTCGCAGCGCTTTTGTGTGCCCGACACAGAAAGTGACTCCCGAGCTAATTCGGTGCCGACGCACTGCATGTCTATAGCACCATAAAAATGCACTAATGTGTGTCGCGCTTGTTCTCTCGTCAGAATATTCTAGAAAGCGTCTCCATCAACGAGTTTTACCATTTGCGAAAGTTAAGATTATTTCAGATTGTAAGTTAGTTTAAACTTTAAAGCTCCCTATACATATGGATTGTGATCCCAAAAAAGCAACGAGAAGGAATCGTTTTGCATAGACTTGATGAAACGTGAAATCTATGGACAGGTGCGTTCCCCCACAGACTCCCCTTTGCAAGAAAACCGCAAGGGAAACACGGAGAAGAAAAAAAAATAAAGGAATAGTGAAGAAGGTGTGAAAATTGAAAAAAGGAAAATGGGTGCAAAAGAGGGAAGTCTCAAACGCCTATCCATAGTTGAGGTAATTAGCAACACCTCCTTGGGGTGGCCGGTCCCCACAGCATACGATAGACAAACCCAACTGGCCTAACCCTACTTCTTATCTTGTGCCCCATTTGTTCTGAAAGTGAACACGATCTTAAATTTGCATGGATAATTTATTTGCGAGTTTTAGAATAAAATTTTACCGGAATGAGATGTATGGTAACTACAATTGTTTAGGCACTTGTAGACATTACTGAGCTTCAGGGACACTTGAGAATGCCCCATTTTCTCTTGAAACAAAAAACTGTGGAGAGTCCAGGAGCAAACCAAGCAAACTGGCTGCGGATCACAATGGTTTCGATGAAAATCTATGATATTTTAAGTCTAGTCTAACAGGTGAATGCAATTCTTTAATTGGACGAAATAATAAAAGATATTTAACAATTATCGTAACTGGAATTGAATCTCAATTTACTATTACTTAACATGGAAATAACCAACACTAAAATCAGACAAAGTGATGCGAACAACGGATCTGTATCTAGACATTCACAACTACCGCAAAATATTTCACCACTACATAGCATACGTAGCACCCGTTCATTGGATCAAATTACGATGAGGCAAATGATTGACACAGTGAAAATTGAGATTACTTTCGCAAGAATTTCGAGGGCACATCCCGGAGTTGAGTAACGTTAAAAACATCGTCCAAATCGCGTTCATTACTAAAACAATAGGATCACATCCTCGAAGACAAGAACAGAAGTCAAAGCTCCAAAAGCTGGCGTTACATAGTATTAATTTCGAAGCACCAACGGAACCGGCAAGTTCTACCAAGAACAGCTGCCGAACACCGCATGTCACCGCTTCGACTCTATTCACGATGATAAATAGAAGTCGACGATTTAACGAGTAGAGACCATTGTCTCAAAAAAAAACTCGACAAGAAAAGCATGCATTACTGTCTCCGGCATCACCAGCACAGCAATTCACACCTCGTCCGGGGACGCCCAAATTGTGAGGCGGCAAAACAATGCCACCGAATGAGTGGTTGCCCGCAACAAGCGAGTGATGACAAAGCGGCATCTTCTGTACCATTGTTGAGCATGCCCTGTTGTGCCTTTTTCCTCGAAACTTTTGCTCCCCCACTGGAATTTTAGTGCTAATTTTAACATTAAATTACATCAACATATTTTTAAAATGTGCTACTTGACATAGCAACAAAACATCTGCGTATGAGAAACGCATACAGCGACAAAATCAGACGTTTTTTGTTCACGTACACACAGGCTTTTCCTGATCAGTTGGCGCAATTCTTTCCGAGGTGTAGGCGTGAGAGGTCTATTTAGTTTCAGGCGTTTCTTAGCCTCTAGATCCAACTTTACAGAATTAAAATGATCCCGAAAAATGGACAACTTCAGCAAAACGAAAGGTCCCACAAATCTCTGCTATCTAAGTTACCTAAAACATGGTTTACCGAACTCGTAACTCGTGACTCAGGTGTAGCACGCACACAGGCTCGACAGTTTGAGGTCACAGCGCGTCACAAGCCACACACACAGGAAGTAGTAATGTATACTATAGAAAATAATTTTTTTGGGCGGTAGCAGGTTGAGAGCCGCGAGTTCATGTCCACTTCCGCGTCAGGGGTGATGGATGTTAGAGATATGGAGCACACGAGACAACTGGAACAGAAGGCCTAAGCGACGTACCAGTGCCAGACAATCCCACGCTGGAGGCTGTTACGCCAGCAACATTTCCTCTCTGGCGCAACATTTCCTTAGCAGCGTTACTGAGGTTGGCTGCGGGAGCAGTTAGCAAGGAAGGCAAATTCGAAAAGAAGTTTGCATATACATTTCGGAATTTGTTAGGTAGCTCAGGGGTCAAGCCACAAAATGTACGCGTTAAAATTTACTCTATTTTACACCAGATGCATTCTTAAAATGTCAAAAATTTTGTTTCCTGAAAGCGAACGCAAAATAATGGATTTTTTTTATACGGAAGAGTACGTTCATATAAATAGCTCCTTATTTTCTGGCATTCCTTTTAAAATACTCCACGATTTCCTCCAAGAAGCTTACAATTTCGTTTCACAAAAATGAACTGTCGTTATAATAGAAAAATAAAAATAATTACAATAATTATTCAGGCTTTCAAGAGCAAAACGATTCGCTAACCAACAGCGGAGTACCTGTGGTAGTTCTAAAGTAGTGTATCCTACACTGTAAATACATTTACAAAAAGAATAAGGTCGTTCAGAAAGCAAATAAAGGGAAAAAAATTCGCAACCCATTTAATTGAGTGCTCACAACAATATCTCGGACAACGAAACAAAAACGATAATATACGACTAAAATAACTACTATGACTTTCAACAAATTTCACTGGACATGTAAATATCGTACACTAAACCTGGAGAGGAGAAAACGGAAGTGCTTCAACACAATGGAAATTGGATTAAAAAAAACAAGTCAGTGTCGTGCCCTACACGAAAGTTTTTTCGAAATCCAACATGAACAAAGGACACATCGATTGGACGAGTCAACGGGACTTCTCGATGAAGAGAAGTGCTGCCTCATTAGTCGCTAGGATGGTGCTCACAATAAGGACTCCACAAATGTTATATGGCATCAAACTTACAAGGGGAAGATTTTAATAAAAAGCACACTGCATGATACGATAAATTCGACTGATGTAAATAAAGGCAAGTAGACCTTAAATCTAATCTCACAGAAGGCGCAAATGTAAAATGAATGACAGTGATCAACATAATGAATGAATAACATAAGGTGAAGAACTTTGAATTAGCTTTCATCAAAAGCTAACAAAACTAATCAGACATTGTGCTCCTGCAACAACGACCGGGCGCGACCACCAACGAAACCATCAACAAATTTCAGTACTTTCAACAAGTCACCCCGAGTTCACCCTCCGCACGCGCGCTCAACAAAAGAGAGGGAGACCCATTACCCATTGAGCTCGCCAGAGAAGTCCTGAGAGAGCGCAGCTCGTTAGAGAGGGTCGGCACTCGAGCGGGTCCAATGAAGGACTTTAAAAACAATGAAGCTGCGACCTCAGAAATAATTACGGGTTGCACTACGAACTTCATTACAGAAGAAAATCGATTACAACTCGGTGCAAAGGCAAATTTGGAGGAAAATTTGAGCACACAATTTCATTAGTGACGTCGACTTGAAAAGATGGGTAAATTTGGCCGGAGCAACGGCTTCGAAGTTACTTGTTCGACTATAACTTTTGAATTAATAAAAAAATTCCCAACATGTGATGGAATTGAAATTGAAGAGCGACGCCAGACTCGGAAGGGAAGTGAAATAATTCCAATCACATTAGAGAGCAGTTTCGATGCTTCAAATTTCCCTGGAGCAAAGATATAATAAAAACTCAGCCAGTTTTTTATATATGACAAACATTTGACCAGAGTGGATAGCAAAATCCGATTGGTTGCGAGGGTATTACTTGAGGGCTCGCAACATCGGTGTTCATGTTAGCAGAACCTCAAGATATCAACCCAAAACTAATCCATCCACTGGTAAATCTAATGCCAAAATTCGTGTGCACGTAGGAACTATTCTGAAAAGCATAAAAATAAATTGGATGAATCCAATCGCACCTGTGTCATCTTTTAAAAAATAGTTCCGTAGTACTTGGTTTAAACTTTCAGAGCAAGAATTTTCGCAGCACTTTACTCTATAACTAACTGCAATAACTGAGCGGTAGCGACTGAAACCATAACTACTCAGATGGTACTTGTTACAACACTAGTATCTGGCATGAACAGTAATCACAAAATAAACTTTTTCAGTACTATCCATTTATGAGAAACTTCAGTATGTGCCAAATATATGGCCCGCCATACAGTTGAGGCATAATCCCATAGTGTCCCGCATTCCACTTGTGGTAACGATAGAATTAATACAGTTTAGCCCTACAGTTTTTGTTTAATTCAAAACCACGGTATGTATGCACAAAAGTACGCAAAATATTAACGTTTAAGCAATATTTATTCATTTGAAAAATAAGAAGGGTTAAATAATTACACAATGCGCGCACGCAGTTGTCGAACTCAGGACAAGCGAGTGCGGGGGCAACCACACGGCGCTCAGAAGGGATTAAATCTAAGCCCTCGCGCGTGGTCCCCTCTCGCATCATTCATCCGATTGAGAGGTGACAATGCCAAGTATAGAGAACAAGCATGCCGTCATAAAAGAAAGACAGGAAGCTTAATGTGCTAAGAATATATTGAAAAGAGCTAAAATGACTAAAATGGGGTTAGATAGAGAAGGGCAGTGCTGAAAACTTGAACTGCAGCTGTGAATGGAAGCGCTGTAATAACACTCTGGCGAGAGCAACAGCTGATGAAGCAGAATAATTTTTACCGCTGCAATTCAGCCTAGCTTAACTATCTCCTGCAGAGACGTCTTGTTTAAAATTTGTTCATGAGTTTCGTTGCAGGAGTTATGGAAATGGCCAAGTGACGAAGCAATAAAGATAGTATTGACCTCGATAAAAAATATCAGACGATAACCTCGGAAAAATGTATTGAGAACATGAATATAAAAGCGATGACGTAAAAGGAATACGAGACCTTGCAAAAATTCGAAATGATTTATAAAGGTAGGCAAGAATACAGAATGTAAGCGGCGCTAAACATTGAAGAATACCATCATAACTGAATACGTTACAGGCTATTACATCTTTTCTCTGCAGATTTTCTGAGACGTAACATCATGCAAAGTTCATTAAAAGGAAATAAATCAAAAGCCCAAATGATGAAAATAAAACGTTCATTAAAACCTCTGCCTCGACTACCAAACGAGGAAATGCTTTACAACAAACTAGCGACTTACCGTACGACAGGTCAACCTCGGCACAACATCTGCACCCCAATTGATACGGGCGAATTCTCGTCAGAATTGCCCTACCTTGACTCCACCACATATTTTACAGAGAACTATTTACAATCAATCCAGGAGCCTCCAAACTTCCCTCCCCAGTTCTCCAAGATTGATGATTTCAGGCCAAAGTGGAGGCATTTTGCTGGGGAAGACAAGCCTACCTGGAGTTCAGGGGGCCCGCCCTCATCGCGGATGAGGAGCAGGTAGCTGTTGCCGTCGATGGCGATTTCCTTCTTGAACCTCCCGCCCTCGGGACTCTCTTCTTGCATGTAAGAGCCCGTCAAATATCTGAGCGAAGACAAAAACATGGGTTCAATTCAGGATGCAAAAATACTCATGAATGTGTACTATACTTGGCATGAAGCTAAATATATAAGGGAAGTTCGTCGAGTAAAAAATTCTATATATATTAGGTTTCCGGAAATCTACCCATGCACGATAGAATTTCACCCAAAATAATGAACTGTATCATTAAGTGCGAAACGAACAGATGATCTGAAAGAAAATAATGAACTGCACCGAGGGCAGTGAATTAATTCAGAATATATTGACTCGAGGAAGATAAATTATCATTCACAGCTGATTTCAATGGTAAGATGTACGGCCTATAAAACAGGTAAAAAATAACTACGTACGGAAAAGTTCATTAGCACTCGCACCTGAAACATGACATGGATATAGTCACACTGCCCGTTCTAAGTAAAATATGCACATTTGAAAAATTTCAAGCATCAATACCTGGAAAAAGTCTCGTAAATAAGAAACTCTAGCAGGACGCGAAGGTTGCTACTCATTGAAATTTAAAAAAAAATAATAATTTAAGGCCTTAGTTTCTTAAAAGGCTTGTTTTATTGCCAGTTTCTTCGTTCTAAGCATTCTGTCTGAGAGTGATTCGAGCAGAAAACGACTCGTAACTAAATTAAATCTAGAACTCTTAATTTGGTTTGAATTGCAGGTCGCCCGCACATACATAGAACAACATATGTTGAAGTTTCAAGCGCATTCTGACTGTGATTCCACGGAACGAGAGTTACAATGACGTCGTGTAAGACAGTTCAGAGAATTCGGCTCTGATGGTGCAACGAACTGAAAAACAATTTTCGCCATTCAGAGCAGAGCTTACAAAAGATAAAAAATGTGACCTCCCATTTCTTGGGAATCCCTGAAAGTGATTCGGGCCTTACCGCCCATGCAACGCTGGTTACGCCTTGTGGCCGAACATTGCGAATTTACAGTGAATGTCCCTCGTATCAGCGAGCTGCTGAAGCAGGCTGTTCCCCACTGCAGTTTGATGATAGTGAAGCAGAGGAGGCCTAGTCGGTACATTTTGAAGGTTTTTATTCGCTCTTTCATTTCAACTCGTATTACTAGCATTAGCAGACTCACATCATACTTGTAATATTTATGCACAAGAGAACTTTTGCTTCCAGTAAACGCACACCCAAAGCTACCTATGTAACTACCATGTGCATACAAACGTACCAGTATGTCGACGACATTTCATTCAAATTAAGGCGGAGGCACAACCTGGAGGCGTCACGTCTCATTCAGTCGCAGCAATAATGAGAATGTCATACATTCATAGTCGCCACCAGCATAAATTGGACCACAGGCCTAAATACGGGCTCGCCTAATTGGGAGGTCACCGAGCTGCCCATACAAGTAGCCCGCCCAAATCTGCCTTCTCTATCGTCCTACGTATCGCAGTCCTTTTAGGACTCGGAGATTATTCGATAAAAATGCGCATAGGATTTGTAAAAAAAAGCCAACAGACTATGAGCTGTCAACGAATTTCAGGTACATCCACGCAGGAGAAAAATAATCCGTTTGGCATGAAAGTGAATTGAGTAAGACAATTTCGGTCGACGTAGTTGTAAATATCAATCATAAATGTGCGTAAAAATATGATCGTACTCAGCAAAGTCCCTGAACGTCGAGAACAAAGGGTAACTCGAGGACAAGTTAGATCATTCAGAAACCGTTCAGCACTGGTTTTCAGTTGAGTTTACATTAACTGCAACGCGAACGCTGACACAGCTATCACAATTTACACAACTATCGGTTACGATCTTATACGAATATATTTCTCTACTGAAGGTAATGCACAGTGCCCGTCGCAATCATCTTTTTCTCCGTCAGATGGTGAGTTAAGCTTTGCATCACGATTAGCTAATATGGTGTCACAATACACAGAGATAATCTAAACCAGTGGCAAAGAAGACCAATAAATATTTAGTGCAACAAAAGAACCGAGTCTCACCTGTGCACGAAGGCGGCTTTAATACTCAATATAATTTAATATAAAAAATTAATTTAGCATTACTCAAAAGAAATATAAATTAATTGGGTATACTTTAAAACAATTGAATGAAGTCTGACCTGTGCACGAAGGCGGCTTTAATACTCAATTTAACATAAAAAATTAATTTAGCATAACTCAAAAGAAATATAAATTATTTGGGTATACTTTAAAACAATTGAATAAAGTCTGACCTGTGGACGAGGGCGGATTTGCCGCTGGAGAGGGAGCCCACGATGCCGAGCCGCAGGTCGGGAACTGACCGCGACAGCGTCCATTCTTGTGAGTTCACAAAGGAATCTGAAAATACAAATAAATGGAAATAATACACAAATAAAAGCTCAACATAGCACGCAATTGAATGAATCAGTTAAAAAAAAAATCCTGGAATCAGTAAAAATCCTGGAATGGTAAATGAAATAGCATGAACATGAGACGATGTGAAGACATGCTCGAAACTCCAGTACCTTCTGTGAGTAGGTACTGGAAGAATTCTGTGCGTTTCAGTTGGCGCCAACTGAAACGCACTGGAGCTGACGTAAGATGACCTGAAGATACATAGAGCCTTGAACAGAGCTTAAAAGTGGCCCAAAATTATACTATTTCGAGGAACATGTATCCCACAGATATGAATGAACTTGTTGCTAACGAATATCAGTGAATATTTACAGGAATATATAATGAACGTGTTATCATAGCTCGGGCTACAGCATGAGCAGCAACAGCGATGTGAAAGCCCACAATTCACTTTTCAAAGTTGTTCATAACTCAAAATTGAAATGAACTCCACCGTTATTCGTGTCTACACCACTGAAAACGAGAGGGCCGTTCTAACGACCGCAACATCGCAAACAATAGAAATACGCACCCAAACTAGTAGAAACAATGGGCCAGAAGAAAAAGGTGATAAAGTGATACACAGCAACAAACGCAGAAAATAAGAGCAAGTAGAGGTTGTAGCTCTCCAACGCGTAAGTGCTGAGTCACATGGCCAAGTAAGGCCGCTCTGCGCCACAGCGAGGAGACAGACCTCGGCACAGACGCCTTCAGGATTCTTCACATCGCTGTATTCGTAAGGCATATTTTTTGTCTACGTTAATTTGAGGCTGGTTCCAAGAGGCCATGTCGAGGGGGAGCAAGCAAAGTAGTTGAGTGACTCCACCCACTGGGCAGTACCGCGATAGTGGAAAATGGCAACGCCTTTTACAAGCGCGTAAAAACAATTGTAACAACCTCAGCAGAGGGCGTCCAACACGAATGGGTTAAAGTCAACGGATTCATTCTAAACTGCGTCGCCACTACCGTTGCCCAGCGAAGGTGTCTCAATATTGATCATAATAAATTAAAGCGAGAACGATCCAAAAATGAAGCAGACGGGTAGAGTAGGGAAGGCGATACTTTAAGAAGTACGTTGTTGGTCACGCTTACCATATTCTAGAGATAAAAAAGAAAACATTGTTATACCAATTAATATGTTGAGGGATTTATTGTGACACCAATTAATATGTTGAGGGATTTATTTTTATACCAATTAATATGCTGAGGGATTTGTATGTGCCACGTAAAAGGTAGCGAAGGATGCCCCAGTCAACGTAACGCACGCGCGCATAATACCCGGAAAAATAACAGATTACATTACTAAAGTTAGTTTGAAGGTGATCCACTTGAAATGTAAGTCAAAGGGAGAGAAGAGAATGAACCTTTTACTATGGACTATGAAGAATAGAGAATCCATGCAAAAGGTGTGTTCCCATACAGGATCCCCACTCATAGAAACAGGAAGTTAAGAATCCAGAGGAAGAAAAGACAAAGAAAAAATAGCGAAGATTGTGTCAAAATTGAAAGAAACATAGTTGGCACGAAAGATAGAAGTCCCGAAGGTCTATCTATAGCTGAGAAACCTAACAATGCCCTCCTGAGGACGCTAGTCTCATAATATACGACAGACAAACGTAACAAACCGAACCTCGTTACCTATCCTATGCCTACAGAGGGAATAAAAAAAAAGACACAGGCTGCTCGACTATGAACAAGGATTCACAGTAATAAAAATTGTCTACGTATTCAAAAAATAAAAGCGTCCAAACCTCACGTAACTAAAAAGTGACGCCACCATCCCTTTGCACAAACCAATCACAACACTCCTATCAGTTGAGAAGTGCCATCGTTAGGCAGGATACGAAGACAATATCTTCTAATCTTTTAACTCCAGTGCAGGATTTCTGTTCGCTATTCTCTCCAAGTAGAAAAGTTTCTTAATTAAGCTAAGAGCACCCTCCTAAAGGTGCTCAGAAGGATTCAAAGCCTTTGATATGTCTAAGCATTGAATTCATCATGGCAAGAACAAGCAAATATTTTTCTATGCATCAAATAATCCTAAAATGTAACGCTTCTGAAGCCTTTTTCGGCACAGAAAAAAGTGTTGAAACGTGGTAAAATCTATTCGCTAACGGCGACAAAATTTAGAGTAAAAAATTCACTGAGTACCAAACCAATGAGGGTGAAAACTATACACGCACGCACAAGATAATTCAACCACTTCGAAATATGACAGACAAAATTTACGAATGGCTCAAAAGAAAGAAAACAGCTCCCCTTATATCTACACGCTCAGAGTTGAATAGCTTGAATCAACGAAGTTCACACATACACGCATAAAAGCGAATAACAGAATCTCACATTCCCCTTCGGTCGTGCAAGAACGTAAGACCCTAAAAATATGACCACCCGAACGCTGCAACGCCGATAGCTTTCTGAGAAAATTAATAAAGCCGAGCACCAGACCACGGAATTACAAGCGTGCAAGAAACTCGTCAGCTACGTCAAGAAAAATTTCTCCGATCACACATAATAACCAAATAAGAGCGACTAGTGCAAGCAGAATTGATAAAGCGGGGGATTATATGATTATCAGAGCTCTAGTACCTCAGCAAATCATAACACGATTATTCAGTACACGCGACCAGTTGTTAAGAGAGCGGAACAGCTTCGCAGCCTCAACGCGACTCATAAATTTTTCCGCGTGCAGCTCGAGGGTCGAGAGCACGAGCGATCAATGAACGCTCACAAGATGAGGGCGAGATTGCGGCCATAATGTAACAGATAAATGGAGCGCATGCGCACAATGGGACAGTAAGCATGCGCCACCACATGCGGGCGCCCGCTCTCTGCCTCAGTCGCACATGCGCACTCGGAATAATAGAGTTCGTTTCTTTTTCATCGAATGAACCAGCAAGGGCATCAGCGAGCAGCTAGACCAGCAACATCAGTAGACTTGCTGTCAAAAGGAAGCTTGTACTCCACTTCGGGAACGTGGTCACGGTACCTAAGGGAGGGTAGAAAGGGTATACAGAATGATACATAGTATTTCGCTTGCAATGGCTAAAAACTGTAGTTATCGTCTCATTGGAATGCTGTAATAAATCAGGAACAATCACAGGTGAGAACAAAGTTCGACTTGGCAGCAAAACAAATAGAACTGAAATTTTACTACTGTTCCATATTGGAAATAACATTTTATACTTACCCACGGTAGCCTGTATATGAGTTACAATGCAAAACAAACAGACGAAATATTTCACGTTCAAATCACTAGTTAGTAGATTAGGTTATATCAGATTACTAATTACTTTGAAGCACCCTATCCCCATAGACTGTAATCTAAAGGGATCGAAGAGAAGGGTTCATTTAGTCTAGACTAAAGATAACGGGGGTTCATTTAGTCTAGACTAAAGATAACGGGGAATCTATGCATACGGTGCGTTCCCACACAGGATCCCCTATGCATATAAACCGGAACTCAAGAGTGTCGGGGATGAAAAGACAAAGAGGAGATATTGAAGGTGTCAAAATAGACAGAAACCAAGTGTGCACGAAACATGATAATCCCGACAGCTACACCTCAGGTAGACTATCTGAGCCTCCCCCTTCCCCCTTCAAGAGACGCCAGTCCTCATAGCATATTACCGATGAATCTAGCGAACCTAACCCTAATTTTTCTAAGCCTAACAGACCCAATAAATATTGATCTCCTCAGAGGCAAATAGACTATCATATTCCCCTGAATGGCCCAATATTTAGCATAAATTCAGTCAAATAGTTGTTCGTTCATCCTGCATGCCGGCCTCCGGCTGGAAAACGCGATGCACCATGAAAACAAAGAGCTCAAGACAACACAAAAACGAAGATAATGCGAAGTGCGTTTATCCTTCAAGCAGAACAAAAAAATTCATCTAAAAATGAATATCGAAACCTCTCAGCATCGCGTAACCTGAAGTTTCTAGTAGCTGGAAAACAAGCTTATTTTGATCAGCAGGCACGTAAAATTTGACTGACATATTGGAGCCGAGCTAATGGTCCAGAGAACTCCATAGTCCAGCATTGTCGAGAGAACTGAAGCTGGCGCGACACCACAGACGCGAATGCGGGCAACGACTTTGGGACATCGACTTGCGAGGGGATCAGAAAGGCACCTCGGAGGCAACGAAGGGTCAATAAATAGTGAACACAGTCGACCGGCATTGAGGTATGTAAGTATGCACAAACAGCAAAAAAATTATAGAGGTCGTAAGATTCACATTACCTCGGCCAAACCATCATTTTGAAGTGCCACCCCCACTTCACATTTATCCCCATTCCTTGAAAACGCAATGAATCGCAGGAATCCTTTTCATTTCAAAATAACCATCGAATTCACAGCGAATTAATTTTTTCACAAGCCCTGAGCGTCAGAATACCAGACGCATTGAGCACCCCGTTGCGCCGAACCTTGCACCGAGGGTGCGTCGTCTCATCAAATACCTACTGAGGAATAAACATGGAGCGGCGTTTCGGGGACTTGGTGAAATAACACAATGAACAAGGGGGCGGTAATTCAGAGAGTTGTTGATTTACCACAATAAGGATGGGGCGGTATTTCAGAGATTTAGTGATCTCCCACAATGAGTGTGGAGCACGGCTCAAAGGGACGCCAGGGCCCCACATGGAGCACGAGGAGACTGGACAAGATGTGCGGTTGTTAAAGGCAAGCGGGATATTTAAGTCGATCTGCACCGTAACTTGGCCAACAAGACATGCTTGTGGATTAGCGAAATATTGGACTCGTTCTGCACCAAAATTTGCCCGACGGAGTTTTTGGTCGCAAAATCACTCTCTGTATTTGCTGTCAGTTTTTGAAGTGAACACTTCGCGTGTATTTATTTTGGAAGGATGCTTGAGGATTACTGTATCATTATTATTTGAAAGTTAGCAATACAATATGGATGGACTGGATTACAATGCCGTTGGAAAAATATAAAACATATTTTGACGAAACATTTCGTTATCGAGAATGCAAACAACGCCAGGATCATGATGTTAACTCAAATATTATGCATGAATTTTTCGTCCTATTAACCATGGAGATTATACAAGGGGAAAACTGTACATTACAGATAAAATTTCAAATCACAGAGGCTTACCATCATCACATGGAAAACATACAGTAACTGTGCAAGAGGAAACTCTCCATTTAAATGAACACTCGCTGGTCGAAATATTGAACATTTAGATAACGATTCTTCTAGCAGAACGAATGACATATTGCAAAAAATGCAATGTCCACATGCAAAATTTCCATTTAATTGTAACACATCTCACAAGGTTCCCATAGACAATCAGACAAGCATTTCTAAATGCAGTCGTGTTACGTCACCCGAGGTCAGCAGAGCGACAAGCTGAGCAAACTGGAAGTTCAGGAGCAACATCAACTTCCAGTTTGTCCAGCGTGTTTCTGTCGCGCATACACTAATTCGTTTCTCGCCGATTTTAATAACTACATTTCTTTCACTCTCATTCAATGTACTTCAAAACCAATATACCTGCGTTTATGAATTACACGTTATTTTGTAGCATGTTACGGGGCATGAGAGAGGTTGTGCTGCGTCGGTACGTTGTGAGGCGGTGACCAAACGGCAACGTCATGGAAAAACTGAACCGACGGCTACCAGTTCAAAACTTGCATTTCACGCAAGAACGAATGCAAATAATAACGTGCTCAAAATTGCGTAAGGGTCACAGATGCCAGTTGTCAATCAGTAAATAATAGTTTAAAACCGAAGGAAAAAGAATTTTAGCTCATAGCGTAAATTTTTAAATGCTTTAAAAGAACCTTTATTGATTCCAACACGTTTTACCGTTGGGTTTTCAATGCCTTACAACTACTGGCCTGATGAGAGATGTGAGGAATGTGTGGTTTAAACTTCCTTTTCCAAGGGAAGTACTCCCTGGTTGCGTGAAATACCTCGCCTCAGCCGAGATTCGAACCCTGGTCCTCTCGGCTGCGAGGCCATCACGCTACCAGTACGCCATGGAGCCCACGTTGAAAGTATTTTTTGCGAAACAACATAGTAGTAGGCACGGAAAATACCATGGCGAACGTACATGTACCTCGTAATTTATTTATTGATAGGAACACCACTGATTTTCAACTCACCGAACTAATCACAGTTTTTCATCAGAGAAATCAATACGAATGTAATCGAGGGCCGGTCACGAGAGCAATACGAGACTCCGAAAGCACTCGTACATCACGAAAACAGCGAAGTTTTTGTGACGATTATCGCCAAGTTTTTCTTCATAAACGGACGGAAGGCGTCAAAAAACCTAATGCACATCCGGCTAACGATCGCACGAGGGCATGGTGGCATTAACAGTTGGCTTAGGGACAACATCGGTAACAGATACGTGTAATCAAATGAGGTAGGCAGTGATATATACGATATGACGAAATTTCTACCGCAGGAGTCATGGCAAAAATGTTAAGCTTGGACATCGATGGTCGTTATAAATATCCACGACAGGCTTTAAATATCCTCATTAGACTGTCACCCTAAAAATTATCAGAATTCTGACTGAATTTCTTAGAATAATTTTAAACCGTCAATTTGCTACGTAAAAGCACAATTCTTACTTAATGCCGAACTATATGATGCATCGGCCCACGTAGCACAGACTAATTCCATCACGATCGAACACATTCACATAATCTATAATATATAGTACATTCTAAAGATGTATAAAATATATTGAAATCTTTATTCAGTAAATCCATCGTACACCTGCCAAAATTTGAGACATACTTGAATAACACGGACGAGAGTCATCCCTCAAATCTCACACCTAAAAAACAAGAAAAATACAAATAATTTGCTCGCGAAGTTGGTACAAATAACCAGAAAAATGAATGGAAAATATTGCACAGCACGAGGGGACTGGGTCACCTACAACCAACAGCGAGGCAACGGAAGGTTAGGCCGGGAAGAGGATGCACCGCGCGCGAGCAAACAATAATTATCAACCTAAAAGAATGGGCACAAAAAGGAGCAGCTGAGACGTCTTGCACATTAAGCTGGTCGATATTAACTAATGCATCAAAGCAGGGAATGAAATACAAGAGAACGAGCGACCGTTACAGGCTCGCACTACGGCTGACCGCAAGTGCAACACCTAGTTCAGACATGCACGCATTAGTGAGCGAGACGCTTTTTTCTTCTGAGTGCAAGTTGCAATAAACTCAGGGATGAATTCCGACCTTGTGAAATTTTTGTTATGATTTCGTTACATTCGCCATGCTAACTCAACTCAGTCAGGTTTTTAATAGAGGTTCTGAATTTCTGAGAGGAGTCTGAAACTTCATTGGAAAATTTAAAAAATCTACTTACATAGATAGAAAGCATCAAAAATTATGATACATCATTAGATTTTTCCTGTAACTAGTTTCAAAATTATAGATTTACGAGTCCTAATAACTACAAATAAACTTTCAAATTCCTTTTGTAGCAAATTAGGAAGGAAAAAGTGACAAAAAGGTTAAGACATAAATAACAAAACGGAACTTAAAAAAGTTGTTGAACAGCAGAAAATTTCTCAACAAGTTACAAGCAAATCCTCAGCTTCACTAACAGCCCTTTCTGCATTTAAAAGCTACATTACATCCAGAAATTGCGATTTGGACTCGTTGAAGCTCGTTCGTTTCAAACGTGCGTCAGATTTTCAGCTCGATTGGAGCAATTGAAGTGAAGTAACAGCGTAAAGCAAACGCGGTCCCAGTGATCGATCCAGTCCCTCTCTGATTACATTTTCGTCAAACTCCTCTGAAGCGAAAGATTATGAATTAAAATATAAGTGAATTACACTTTGAGGTGAAAACTTTTTACACAAGATTTTTCCCACAAGGGCGCTCGAGTCTGGTAGAGCTAAGGCTGTAATTCTGAGAAGTTTCTGCCGGACGCAAATAGGTACATCAGCGCACCAGTAGCGAATTTGACTCCGGCTCTAACCAAGTGAAACACGCAGACTCCGGCTCCAACCAAGTGAAATACGCAGACTCCGGCTCCAACCAAGTGAAATACGCAGACTCCAGCGACTCCGGCTGCACATCGATGATGATGAGGGCGAGAGACGATCTCGAGAGCCGGGCATGCAGCCCGTACGCGCCCTCTTCTTTAGCACCTCACGCTCTGTTGACCACATCTTTGTTCCCTCACACCAAAGCGGAACCCATTAAAGTCAATAAATTGTAGCGCCCAGTCAAGGGAATGCACTTTTTTAACTCCGTCCAATAAGACGTGAGCCGAGAGCAAACTTCCAGCGGTACTTTTGAGGTCTTTAGCACCGCGAGACTGCGTGACTGCAGCGTCGCGTCATTTGGGGAGCGTGCACGCTGCAAGTCACCGTAGGAACTGTATACTGACAGTCCCTAAACTTGCAGTCAGTCATTTAAAAGTTTTACTTTGAAACTGACTTGTGAAAGTCGACACAAAATGTACCTTAGATTCCGGTTTCTTCTTTTGCAGTAAACTGATGTATGATCAAGCTCAACCTATCCCCGTATAGTTCTGAATCAAATAGGAATCAGTATAAAAAAACAAACCAGAATTTTCTAAGCAAATGTGATAAATCCACCGATAATACATTAAATATTTCAAGTGGTATGAACCGACATGGGGAGAATTCATCACAAGCAAAACGACAAGTACAAAACTAGCGGGGCACCGCGCCAGCACGGGGGACAGAGGGACATCCAGCCTTCAAATATCAATAATTCCAGCAATAAGACAGGATCAGAGCGAGGCTCCAGGCAGCAGAACACCACCAGATGACCATAACTGCAGGGCATTGCTCCTCTAATGTCAACAGCAGCGTGCCATAACTCATGTATATCGCTCACAACCACCACAAAAAATGAACAACTGCCGCGAGTAACGGACGTCGTGTTTATATAAACCCGAAGAACTGGCGACAGAAGCTCATGCCACGTTACGTCGTCAACAGAAAATGACCGCTCTTGATTGAGAATTAAACGCATTCAACACATATTTTTAGACATCATGGAAGAACAAAAGGAAAGCATTTTTGATGAACTCTTTTCATGTCCAAAACTATAAAAATGTAGTCTTATTGCACTAAGCATTGAGAGGCATAAGGAAAGACACGATTGAAAGGAGAGTAAAATGAGCGGAAAAAACTTCCCATACGAGAACAAACCACAAACACTAAAATCCCCATTCGCCCCAGAGGAGAGGCGTAAAGCTTACCAGAAGCAGTCAGCAGGCAGAGAAAGAAAATAAAACTCTTCGAATTGAGGAAAACAAACTAAAGCACCGTTTCCACTGGCCATCAAAGCGTCATTCAACACAAGAGGAAAGCACCGATCAAATCGAGCACAATGCTCACCGCAGCAGTTTTAGGGAATGTGAGAAAGCAACGATGCGGCAGTTTGGGCCAAATATGGCGCAGGGAATGGGCACTAGCGACGCCGTTTATAGCAAATACCATAAAAAGTTTACGGTGGTATCACAAATCGAGCCGGACCCAGAAGAGCAATAAACATACGAGAGGCGGCACAGCGGCCACCAGAGCTACATTCGCCGAAATTTTCATAGTTAACATCAACGCTGAAATCGTGGCGAGTGCTCTCACTACGACACACTGTATTGTACAAAATTCAAGGTTTTGTTCCTATATTTGATGTGTGTATACTATTAAACTCTTTTCAAATAAATACGTAGACACGATTCGAGTCGCAAGAGCTACAACTGGTGTGATTTCAATACTTGAACAATTGTAGTATTTCGCCCGCATTGCAAAAGTAAAATATACGTTGCCCGCACATCAAGTTCAAACAAAGCCCTAGATTTTATTGTACGCGTAAAATATTTAACAAGCCAAAGGAACTAAACATTTTCATGCCATGAAAAAGTTTGTACAAAATGCTGTGTTACTTTCTACCGCATGCGATATTTAGAGGAAACTTACAACGCTTAAACAACACTCGCATTTATTTTATAATGCAGTCTCCATTACTTACAGGTTCATAAACTCGTGTACGTTTTGGTATTATTCATTCCTTGCAAAAATCAGATTCGACATTCAGTTCAAATACAAACTACAAGTAATCCAATCCAACGATCAATATCCAGGAACAATCCTGGGGCAACAATACATAAATATGAGGAGTGTACGGAGCGACACTTCTAGATAAACTATACGGTACGCACTTGAGTTTGGCATAAATTAGGGCTATTAGTGTCAGAGAAATGAGGTATACTCGTATGTCAGGGTGATAAACTCCTGAAAATGAAACAAACGAAGCAATACAACGTAAATATATTCAGGAAACTGTTTCCAATTTTTTGCTTTTCACGTGGCTAAAGCTCTCAAAGCGTTTTGTTATCTTGAAAAAACACTCAGAGCTACAACCCGGTATAGCACAAAAAAGTCGAAACATTTTTTTATAATTTTCGGCCGCACAAAAATTGAGGACAGATTTTCAATACAAAAATTGCGGACACACTTTCAATACAAAAATTGCGGACAGACTTTCAATACAAAAATCGCGGACACACTTTCAATACAAAAATTGCGAACAGACTTCCAATACAAAACTGGACGAGGATTGGACAGACGTGAGCCGCCAGAGGAGCGAGACAAACTCGTGCTCGCGCACCACCGTACTCAATGGGAAACCGTGAATTTTGAGCCTTAATTGCTGTAATAAAAGCGCACACGTTCGTATCTTGAAGAGCCAAAAGATGTTACGCGCAAAGATAGTCGAGGAATTCTACATGCGCCAAAGAATCCACCAAACAAATGTGGGCGAAACTAGTTTAACATTCAAGCCAGAGGAGCCAGTTAATTCGTGCACAGATAATCCTCAATTTAAAATTTAGTATGGTCTCAATCGTTCAAGTTTAAATACGAAAATATGCAGCGAAATTTGCGTAACATAAATAAAAATAGTTCATTTTTTCAGTTTAGTACCATTTTTGCTGTGCTCATATTGCACCGAATCGATTTCTTACATGTAAGAGATATGGTTTGTGAAACTACTGCTTTTGTTCAACAACGAACAGCAATAACGAGAGAGCAGCAAACATCCAAGACATGCTGGTGACGCTCGCACCTTCACAAACAGTGCCAATAGAGAAGAACTTCGTACTACACATTTCCATTAAACGTATGAACCATTTTCATCAACTCAAAAACCACATGATCGATAAAAAATGAGACACGTTAAGAAATCCTGTCGTCCCACCTACATTGGACTTTATCGATCTCCAATATCAACCAGGTTGTTTTCTAGAAATTATGCAGTGTACTTCTGATGGCAGATGAGAAAATGATAAGCCACACCACGGACCTAGGCCAGGTGACATCACACGGCTCAAGAAGATAATTACCACATTTCTGCGTAGCAGCGACAATAAAAGGACAGAAGACAAAAAACAGTAGAAACTGACGAATGATCAAAAAGAGCTATTACTCGAATACACTCAAGTGACTACCACACCTTTAACTTGATGCTTGAAATACCACACGATTCAACTCAGTTTAAAATTCTTGAGAGAACCCTCGTGCAAAGCATACGTGTTGTGATGCTGAATTCTTCGCATCAGCTGTAGATCATGGCGGTTTTATTTCTAACGGAAATGTTCTGCATAAATATCTTTTCAGAATTACGTTAGGGTTAAGAATTAAGCTACTCACTCCAAATAATTTTTGCTTTCAACCTAAGTTACATTGGCGGCAAAAGTAAGCCTGCTTCAAGAAATCTGTCTAGTCCTTTGCCTAACAATAATCTGATTTTTCTTTCATTCCCCGGCAGCACTGCCATAAACAGGCCACAACACATTCGCATTAATACCTCATCATACGTCGATACAAGCCTCATCATCCTACTTCAGGTAACCGGACGCTCACAATGAACGTCCGAGTGCATATGAATGAACACAAAAAGTTTCTGCGCGAGTGAGTCCGCACAGAACTGATATCGTGCTCCATATTGAGTCGAGTTAACGGACCGAGATAGAAACGAACCTTCCACGCCTGGCACATGCGAACCTGAAATGTTACGTGACGGTTGAAAAGCACCCGCGCTTTTTGCGCTCTCTCGATTGCACACCAAAATGCATACACTTCAACACCGAAACGTTCGTTCGCCATAGGTAAATAATTCGCAAGGTTTCATCAAAGCTACCTCGGAGGTAGAAGTAGAAGAGTTGTGGTGAAAGGTAAACTGCGCATAGGCTAATGTGATTATGCTGATTGATGACTAAAGTTTCTCATTGTAGTCACGATCACGCTCTGCAGATCATCTCGGGAGATTATATGGATCGCACCGCGCTCACAATATGCGAGGGGAGCACGTATGAATATCATGAGAGGGAAACACACACGTATGAACATCATAAAAGAGCGGGCCACACGAGTCGTCATTGATGCGAGTGAGTCGTAAAATGGGATGAGCTCCGCCAGAAAGATAATACAAGGTAGAGGATTATGGACCAGATGATGGGTGGCAGTTGATCAGATGAGGCGCACAGGCAGAAGGATTATAATTAGGGTTATTTTGGACTCGTGGAATCATCGACATTTATTTAATCAAGTTAAAAACATGCCACAATGGGTACTTTATAATTTGGGTACTTTTTAATTTTAAGTTTCAAAAACTTCTCACCTAGTAAAACCATCAAGTCTACCTTTTATTTGCAACAGCTTTAAAACAAAAAAGAACCGACATCCAAAATGTATAAAAAAGTACTAATAGTCATGACACCGAAACAAAAACTCGATTTCTACACTACAATACATACATGTTTCCCTACCGTACGCACAAAGTAAACATTTCGAAAAATTTCGGCCCGCGTGCGCATGGCCACGACACGAAATAATGAAATGAATAAATCGCGCAATTATTGAAGACAGTGCATGATGTCCGTTGTGCAGAACGCACGCCCCTCACACAAGGAGACGGAAATAAAATAAGACGGAAGACAAAGGGATCGCTCAAAAATGGAACTAAAGAGGATAAAAAAGGCCTCGCTGTAGAACTGAGCTCACTCAAGTCTCCCGAAGACGTCGCTAATTCTGCGGTGAACAGTTACGGTACCTACCGAGAACCCAGGTACACTGACGAGGACAGACCCTATCAGTTCATCTCCTTGTAAGGAAGTTCCCTCTCCAGCGCACAGAACTGAATTGTGTAAAAAATGTCATTAAGAAAGATAGTCACAGCATATCCCAAGATTTCTTAATTTACTAAAAAATCGTTAACTATGAGTCAAATTCAAGTTGACAAAAGCTTATGCCCAGTTTAATGAACAGAATGTGTCTAACGTATTAAACACAGACATGAACAAACTACAAGGTTTGATCCTCAAATAAGATGAAGATAAAAGCAACTTAAGGAACTTAACTCCTCGACATATTTTATGTTAGCAAACCACAAATCGCGAGAACAAAAACACTTGAAAGCCCAAAAAACGCAGAGCCATAGAGCTCACACGGAACCATAGTCAATGTAAGGAGGATTAGCAAATTTCAACGATGCAAATCAGACCGCCGGTCACACGACTTGAGTGGAGTAGCAACTTCGCTCAGACCAATCAATGTTAAACGCAGCCGGAGAGCGAGTATTTCATTCGGTAATTATAAAGCATTGAAATAACGAAAATTCGTGCAGGAATGTATACGTTTATTAAGAAGAAATGAAATGTAAACCAAACTTAACTATTTTCTCCCGACTGTCACGTAGATACACAAGAAATAAACCGCTCGTACAGCGGGCCATTTTCTTGATATTTTTTCGATTCACCAGATTAACAGCTCATTAACCTCGAAGTTTGCCTAACCTTTCGAACATAGCATAAATTTAAAAGAAGGGTTCCGTTCTCAGGCGTTTAGGATGGCTGTAAAAAAGTTAAACCAATAAAAAAATTCAGAACCCAGACCGTTCTAAAACAACTATAATAAATGTTCTCACAATCTTAAAGAGAGGCTCCATAATAAACAATACATTCCCTTTTGAGGGGTAATCGCAGAGCCTATTACATGAACCTCAACACAGGAAGAATCCGTCCATAAATTACAACGATAAAAACAAATATCAGAAAACGCATTAAGTCTGGTACGCCTGCACACAGCTAAGATGTGAAGTTACGGAAATTAGAGAACTTCAGGTGAAATCGGTTGCCACAGATATGAAAAGCAATAAGCCTCCAAAACAGAAAAGGAAAATATAAACAACAAACTCGATTCAAGCCCGATTTCATTTGTCGAAGAGAGCGAAATAAACATAAGGGCGAGATAAGGGCTCGACAACACACAGCTGCAACAACGCCTACTTGATAATGCACGTCGAGAAAGTGTTATTTCAAGGCAAAACTTGTCATTTTAGGGTAAATACTGAAAAAGATAAGAAAAATGTTTCCACAGAGTAAGATATGGTTCTGAAATGAATTCCTGGAGAAGGAAATATTTTGTAATTCTACTATACATGAAAAAAGAATCGAATATGTTCCCAGTATAAGTAATGAGATGGATAATAAATATTCACTGCTTTGACGCAGTTCCAAAAATTACGTCAAGACTCGTTTCAATCATTCGAGCACATTACGATAAAGCTCGCTTCTGCTCACCAAACGCCTGGAAAATTACAAAGAAAAAAAAACACAGATCCATTAGTTGACGCCTCCGGACGTAGCAACGCGAGGACCATATCACAGATGGCGGTGTCAGAGATTCATCCAGTACTTCCATATCCACGATACGTTTCATGCAGACATCGTTTAGCTCTCTACCTTGGCCAGACTACTACACTGCACAGCGTTACACTGACCACAGCGCCGCGTATGATTGCGCATTGGAGCGTATTTGATACGCCCTACCGACCATGGGTGCATGCATCGCTTCTGTCAATGCCCAAGTGGCTGAAAAAGTTCGATATTTCGAGAGCGTGCAACAGCTAGGGGATAACACTGCTCCTGCTGCTGCAATCAATGGGTAGTTTAACCCTACTTTTATCACAGTTCGAAATGTAATACCACACACGCATCGTCAGCGTCGAAGACCAGAATGGCGGAGCTCGAAAAGGCTTGAAGAACTGATGCTACAGAATGACTGAATAATGCATACGAAGAACACCAAACGTGAACAAAAATTTCAAACATTCAGTATCGTAGTGTGAGGCTCTCACCCATAAATTCAGGTTATTCATGAAATCCTGCAAAATGAATGTAACTACAGAACAAAATTACAAATGTGACCTTCGTTGGATGAATATATTGATAGTATTAATTTACATAAATAATATTTTGAGAAACAATACGAAGCGCACAATAAATTCACTAATGCCGATTTCCGTTGTACGAATAAACTGACAGCACACGCATTTTAATACAAAGACGACCACAATTCGAGAAAAGAGGCAAAGTACAAAACAATTTCACTGAAGCCAATCCTCGCTGGACAATCCTTAAAATATTTAACCCGCGTGTTCAAATGGAAAAAGACGCGCGCGCCTCAAATTCTCGACGATCTCGCAAGCATGACGCACACTCGAACCTGAGGCCGCTGAGGTGAAGGCGATAGTGACGCTATCTCAAGCGGGCACGCAAGGTAGAGCTGATGCAGGCACGGCTAAAACAAGCGCATGATGCAATTGGCGGTAAGGGTGTGGGGTAAACACCATGAGAAAATCTTGGGACATTCCTCAGCACCGTCTCGAGGCGTGAACAGCGAATCAAGGGGAAATCTTTATTTGAATACTAAAGTAGGTAGTTCCTATAGTTCCCAACAAACGCCGGTATTATTCAAGAACGTTGTCATGAGAGGCTTGAGAAGAGACGTGTCTAATCAAAATGTACAAGGTACTTTAAAATAAATAAATTGTTAGTCTATTTACAAGTATTTTAATGTAAAAACAATACTTTGATAAACGGTACAAACTAGTAATGAAGTTAAACATAAAGAGAACATAAAATGACATGTAAAAACGATTTCCGAGCTATTTTAAACAATTTTATTAAAACGTACTTTCTATTCAAAAAATCTCAAAGAATTACGAGCGAAGGCAATATGATGCTTAACTCTCTATACGGATCGTATTCGCTAACATTCTTCATCATTATTATCAGATCAAAGCGACGTAAATTCACGCTATTTACCGATGAATTCATTCAAAAAGACTGCCACGCTTTAACACAGATAAATAAAACGAAAACAGCAACTCAAAGTTCAATGAAAAAATCGCATTTTCCCCCTGCACTCCGGAGAATATCTTTACGCTCTCGCTCAAGATAACTCGAAGTCGATCTGACAAACTTTCTACTCCAAGACCACCCAGGCCTCGAAAAACATTCAGGCAGCCACGTCGTTAAGTCCACCCAGCGCACGTGAACAGAGGTGACAAAACGAAGATGAGGCTGCGTTTAACATGAGAGAGCAGACTTTATTACTTCGGAAGTGTAGCACGAGTGATGTTAACCAATGTATGAAATAATCAAGAAACTCTCTCAAAAAGTTCTACAAATCAATCAAGGAAATTTCAAAGGTTGCGAGGAAGTTGAAGCTAATTTAGTTCTTTTATGCAGGACAATTAATATCACCTAATTTTGCGACTTATATGAGTGGCTGAACATCAGTAAACGAGAAAACTGAACAATGATATAATGGATATAATGGATCCATGCACAATGGGATCAGGCGCGTCATTTGTAAGCCCTCGAAATACATTTCACATCAAGGAATAAAAAATTAAAGGGAAGAGATAAATATATAAAACAGGTACACTACATCAACCCAGCAACATGATAAAACAAAAATAAATCAATGGGACACAGTATTCGAATATCCGGTAGAAACGCTTCATCGAAGATTTTTTAAATAATCAAGAACACTAGAGTAATAACTCGTCACGGATGATAATAATTCATTCCCTCGCCGCCTCACTTTCTATGACAGTCATCAGTCTCTTTCATAGCACATCAGAAGCTGGACGTAACGACTGATGGAGGAAATCCATTTCACAAGAGCTATAATAACAGCGCGATGTAGGCACGAGCTCGCTGGCACGGAGAGGGTTGAAGGTTCTTAACGAACGATTAAGAGTTAAGCTAAAACTAACAAATGTTGAGGTTACGCCTGCACCGGACAAGGGGCAGTTAAACGTAGGCCTAAGAGAGCAGCATTCACCACAGACACAAAGCTGAACAGGCCGCTAAAGGGAAGCTGGCGGCAGCGTACATTTAACTAACCCCAAAATGACTCAAAAAAACAAGCCGCGAAGTTCCGCCTTACGATGGTCTTGACTTCTCTTAACAAATGCCCGTGAGCTGGGCGAAGTATTCATTCAACTCATAAGTTCTGCCAATTACAGGATTTATCAATCAACAAACCTGGATCTTCCTCACGATGAAAGCAGTAAAGCAGATAAGTAGGTAGAGAAAAATATTCACTAAGGTATTATTCTTCTCCAATATTTTCCTAAATCATGCGAACATGAATACGCGTATAACTTCAAGCACGAATATGATGTACGTTCAAAACAATACACTCAATGTCAGATCAAAATCAAGCTATGACACATACCAATACGTACAGAAACAAACACAAAAGCGATCAAAATAAGCCCGTAACTATCAGGACATTATGACCTGAAATTAAACTCCATAGCAGCTACGTACGAAAAATCACAGAAGCCAAACCGCAGAAGTTGAAAACGCACTCCATGTTCGCAGGTGACGACATTTGAAGCGCCGTCTTTTCACGAGCGCTTGCAAAGAGACCATAGCCAGCGTGATTCAGAGCGCGGCCTAGAACAGTAGGCGGCTCAGTGTTGCCATTGTGGCTCCGTGTTGCCATTGTCGAGGCCTGCGAGAGCACGGCGCGCAAGGAGATGACAAGAGGTTTCAGCGCCTGGTGGAGGCGGGAGGGCACGTGCGCCTGGGCACTGAGGCGAAGGTGCTACAAGAAAGAACTTCAGAACTCGTGTTCATGTGGGACATGTACATCATGTCTTACGCATGGGAGTCTAACCTTTCTCTCATACTATTCTTCACCAGCCTTTATTACACATGGGAGTTTCGATCAGACTTTCTTGCACACGAGTCTTTTCACTGTTACTCAAACATGGGAGTCTATATACATATTAAACAGATAATTCATACTTGATAATACAGCTGGCTCATGCCCCTTTCATGAAGTTCAAGGATAATTCACAAGCATTTATTGTCTATTTTCTTATGCTTGCCATTCCTCAATGCAGTAATTATTCTTAATCATGAGCGGTTGTTTACTTCAGAACTGATGATAGAACTAGACTCCGGAATGTTTGCAGAATAAATCTGATTAATTTTAATGGAATATTCTTTGCTGTCAAGTTTATAGTTTGGGTATATAATACGCACTTGCGGTTGGTATTAGAATGAGACGTATTCGGGTGAAAATTTGAATGTCACGCGTCTGAGTGCGGTGAGGTGTGGGGTCGTAACAACCCGTTTTATGCATTGTAGCTTTAAATCATACAAAACCCGGGCGAACACAAAATATTGAAAATAAAATGAACCATATAATCTATATTTAATAAAAAGTACATGGTACAGCATCCTACAATGCATCTTATAAAAATTATGATTTTTCAATATTCATTGACCGGTATAAATAAATATTCATTTCGAGCTTAATTTTCACGATCTACGCTCCAGCAAATCCACACCCTCAGAGGTACCACCAGTCCCTAGTTTTCATCGGCAATGAGAAAAATAAGATCCAAAGGTCCCCCAAAAAAAACAGGGAAGTTGGCAAATGTTGGACCGAAGAAATACAAGCTGGCGAGGCACGTGCTCGCCAAATAAAGCACGGCGCGCGATAGGAAAAGGAGCTCACCAAGACCTGGCAATTGAGGCCGGCAACAATGCAAAGGAGGCCTACGCAAAAGAAACTTGGTCCTCTCAAAGGCGCCGACTCAAAAGGAAACCGTTCCAAATGTGGGCCTTTGGACGAGCGAGGAAGTGAAAAATTGGACAGAAAATGTCGTTGGACGGCTGACGCGCGACAATGTCCAGTGAAGAACGGGAGAGCGAAGCTACTGCGCACGAGTTGTTCTCAAAAGCTTGAGTAATTTCAAGTCAACGCTAACAAATGCGCCATGGTTTTGAGAAAACCAGGAGACTATAATTCACTCAATATTATTCTGAAAATTAAAAAATTAGTCTTGAAATCACTCGTGATATTAATGCAGAGAGAGACATGCAATTTCAACGAAAAATTTATTACGAAAACTAGGCTTCAGGTATTTGCACGAACAACTTCGGTGCAGGCAGCTGAAATTCTAGGCAAAATATCCTAAAAATTTCGTTGTAGTAAACTGTTCAAAACTAACGTTTAGCCGATTTGGCACCGCAAACGAGCAGTGGCCAGGAAGTAGATACACCGTAGTCTGAGCCACTGCATGAAAGGCGTGAGAAAAGCAAGAAAAAGAGGGTAGACTGACGAACGCGAGGGGAAAGCCAACGAGGGGCGGCAGAGATGAAACACCAGCGTGACCAGGAAAGTGAGCGATGGGGATCATGAGCGACGTCTGTGGGAAAATAAGTTCATAAATTACCATTAATGAGCATCGGCACACTTCTCATGTCGGGGAATTAATGCCAGAGAAGTGCGGATTGAGTGAGCGAGAGTGAGGGGACTGAGCTAAACCAGGCACCCTCGCGCACGGTTCTTCAGACGATCATGCGAGATGATAACAAGACGTGGTGTTATCACGGCGCAAAATGAAAAAAGCCACCCGAAAAAGACATGAAAGCCATACTTGACGGAAACGCACAGTACAGAGTATAGCAGAACAAAAAATAAATGAAGTATGGGAATAATTTCAAATGCCCCAACTTCATACTGGTTGGTATAGAGTCCTCAGAATTTTTTTAATAACTCATACTAATGAAGACATTTATATTTTGAATGGAGTTATCGAACCTAAATTAAAATTGCAACAAATCTCAAACGCGCACAGGCGCCACAACAGATTATTTTCAACGTCCTAAATTTTGCGAGTTCTTTCCGACTAGTCCTTGGAGGTGAATCCCTACAGAAAGAAATAATTCAATATTTTCAATTTGTTGCACTTAATTGACTCCTACGTAAACCAATTCCAACACTACCATCGAAAGAGCGAGCTATAGCGTCCTAAGCCACAGCGCCCGATCAGCACAAAACTTAAGCCTTGCTAATATCCGCATTTTGCGCACCGTATTTCCCAATAAGTCTAACGAAAATCAACAGCATGAAAACTCGCACAAAATTTCAAACAGAATTAACGTAACTTTAAATTGACCGTCACGAAAATTCGGCAAAAACAAAAGGTGGACACACAAATGCTAAGACCGAATGCGCCCACCAAGCACAATTCTGACACGCAGAGCTGAGAAGGCCGCCACCACGTGTGCCCCGAGGGTCGCGAAGCCGAACAAGCGCTCGCAAGGAACTGCAAGATTTCTATGTGGGAAAATCAGTAGCGACGGGAAGTGGCAGTTCACGGTAAACACAAAGGAAACGTAAGCCCACAAGCGAATAACTACAGCCGCTGGAGAGCAGGATAATATTAATATTGTATTAGGGCACAGATTATCGTAGTCCATTGAAAAGAAGTGTCATTGCACAGTGAGAATAGCAAATGTTGAAAAACTCGAGTGAAGCAAGAATTGATGTCAAAAAATTCGTGAAAAAATTCATTCGTTTCCTGCTTTTTCTACAGAGCAATTTCGCACTTAGTCATCTCGGCCGAAGTCCAGCAGAGTGAATCACACATTTCTATTGTGAACTAAACCTCATCTACATAGTCGACCATTTTCAGCAAAAATGGATTAACTTGAGCAAAAAAATCACATTTCACAATACTCAAAAATCAAACTAAACGTAGTTTGTACAACACAAGCACGCAAAATCGATGAATGCTTCCTCGATGGATTGCCAAAAAAAAGAGGAAAAGTAATAAAAAATAAACGGGCACAGACAGACGGAAGTGGAGGTCTCTGGAGACAAAAGAGCCATCTGAGGGTCGGAGGGAGCGGCGGTGCCACAGCACCAGAAGGGCACGGGCCACAGAGCCCGTGGCCTAGAGAGGCGGGTCTCAAAAGTCGCAGGTCTGAAACATGGTTATCTATTTGCCATTTATCTAATACAGTTAGGGGCTCTGAAGCAGCCTTAGCCCTTCAGCGACCAAGAAAACCATAAGGAAGTTGCTATTTTTTGGTAAAAGCTAAATGCAGTTTTATTGCAAACGTACACAAGACTGCGATTAGCTTTTCGTCTTGAGTTAAATGCAGAATTATAGCAAAAAAATAATTTGGTCGCTATAGGGTTGACGTGCATACGAGTATACTGGTAATTTCACACAGTAATGGCTCTTTAGTAGCCTCAACATTCACACGCGGGAGTCATTCAACCGAAAAACGGTTCTCAATTTCCAAGTTCTCTATACGAAATCAATATGAAACGAATTCTCAGATCCGCAGTGCTCTAAGATAAGAATAAACCGTCAAACATGACACACTTCAAAATAGAAATAAACCGTCAAACATGACACGCTTCAGGATACGAGTAAACCGTCAAACATGACACGCTTCAGGATACGAGTAAACCGTCAAACATGACACGCTTCAGGATACGAGTAAACCGTCAAACATGACACGCTTCAGGATACGAGTAAACCGTCAAACATGACACGCTTCAGGATACGAGTAAACCGTCAAACATGACACGCTTCAGGATACGAGTAAACCGTCAAACATGACACGCTTCAGGATACGAGTAAACCGTCAAACATGACACGCTTCAGGATACGAGTAAACCGTCAAACATGACACGCTTCAGGATACGAGTAAACCGTCAAACATGACACGCTTCAGGATACGAGTAAACCGTCAAACATGACACGCTTCAGGATACGAGTAAACCGTCACACATGACACGCTTTAAAATAGAAATAAACCGTCACACATGACACGCTTCAAGATACGAGTAAACCGTCACACATGACACACTTCAAGATATGAGTAAACCGTCACACACGACACGCTTCAAGATACAAGAAAACCGTCACACATGACACGCTTCAGGATAAGAGTAAACAGTATGACACGTTTCGTAAAATATCCAGGCACAGAAAATATAAAACGGAGTATATGTAGGTTACAAAAATGTTCTACAATTAGGAATGTACGAAGAAAAACAGAGAATTACGAAGAATGAAAATATGTTACGAGGATTTACAGGAACGTTTAACAAGCGTCAACAAGTTATTGAAAAGAAATAAAAAACTATTCAATAACTTTAAGTGAGTTGAATTAGAACCAGTTATAGTTTTATTAAACAAGATTCATAGAAAGTTCTACTTAGATTAGCAAGGAAAACGCGTGTGGCCTGAGGCAGTCAAAGGAAACAGACGCTATCCGCCGACGGGCCGCGTAGCGTTCCCTGAGGCGCGGTAACGTCGCCAGGCCCGCCTCCTCAGAGGCAGCGCTCACAAAAAAACAAATGAAAGAATGAAAACTTGCAAAAATCACTCAACTAAGAGAAAAATTTCAAAATTCAACGCTTAAAAATGCAGTTGCTAAACTACAATGTATTCACAGGTATGGAGTTAACTCGATAACTTTTACATCTAAAAACTAAGCAACGATGTAAATGATAAAAAATCTACATACATTGAATTAAACACAAAATTTCTCGCATGAATTAATACAGTAACAAAAATTAAACGAGAGACCAACGTGCAAAAACAAAAATTAATAAGTGAAATTGTCTTATGAAAACCCGTAGACTGTTTATTACCTATTCTTTTAGAAATCACAATAAACTCCCTGGAATATAACCAAAAATAATTTCTACTTCAAGTCTCACAAAAAATCTCGTCCAGCTTGCAGATGTGTTAATATAGAATTTTATACGAAACCCAGGACACAAAATCCTTAACAGGTGCAATATACAATATGTACTGCAATATGTACTGGCCCATGAACACAATAATAGAACATTTAACTGGACTTTGACATACGTCAAGCAACTCATAAACGGATGAATCATTGTGATCTTCACCCAAAACCTCACCCTTTGGATGTCTATCTACACCAATAATTCCTGTAACGGGGTAACTAGCATTCGATCATGCGTGAGAACACACCAAGTGACTACGGCACTTCATACAAAATACGTTCTCTGCGTTAAGAGAAGCTGTCGCAGGCAAGTGCGAAGAAATCGTCCCGTCGTACGCTACACCCGATGCAGCTAGCCCACAGGCCATGTTTGGGCATCTCCGAAGTATCGGAAATCCACCTTAAAAATCTAATCAAATAGAAACGAGTCACTGGTAAATAAAGTATCAGAATCTTACGATGGCTCAACGGAAATACTTGTTTTTAAAGCCCGCATCTTGAGAGCCCGAGAGTGTGCCAAGTAAATAAGCTAGGCGGAGACGACTTTTCACCAAAAATGCAACCAGCTGAGCAAGAACAGGTTTGACGAGAGGCGGCAGCAGCAGCTGCAGTGCAACTCAAGGACAGGAGTTCACAAAAGCCACCAGCAGAGGCCGAGGTCCCAGAACTTGTGCGTATGCCGAGAAAAGACGCACGTAAGAACGGGGCTTGATATACAACGCTTAAGATGGTAGCCGAATATCTTGAAGCAAACGAGAAGAGAAATATTTTCAGTATTCCTTTAGGGTGCCATGGGAGCCGTGCGAGGCCAAATGAATCTCTTGCAAATAAGGCATTAGGTCTTGATCTCGGTACTTAGAGGCGGTGTCTAAATACCGTTGATACGATTTCTAACTAAATATACACTACTGAATAATATACAATGAGATCATATTTACTCTATACAAGGAGTCGATGTCTATACTTTGCATGGAATTTAACCTCTCCAAATAAAGAAATTTGCCAAACTAAACTAATCATGCTGACACTAACATGATGCCATGAAACAAAGACAAATAAAATGCCTATTCGATCAGTACATAAATGTTCCCTCCACTTTCTGTCAAGATCTGACAAGCGAACTACAATGCAGAACAAAGCGACACGGACGGACTTTTAAGAATGTATGATTTAGATTCTTTGATTGCATGCGGATTACAGAACAGCTAACTAACCTGAAAATCCGATTATCACGCCTCATTTCTCTTCCTTCGCAAGGGTATTGAAATTTTTCTACAAACGAGACTTGACGCAAAAATAAACGGAAAGAGCTGGCAGAGAAACTTCAGAATCCACTCACACGGCACGAAACTACGCACATTCAGTGCATTTTGACCTCGCATGCGATAACGAGAGGAGAAATTCTCTCTAATCACGAGTTTTTCCACGAGATACGTTAATCAGTCGAATAGTGTGTATCTAATCAAGAACCTACAGAAGGTACAATCTTTGAGGCAATCAGGACGCTTGCAGGAAATTATGAGAAGCGCACAAAAAATATAAAGAATGAACGGATAAAATGAAAGCAGCGCAGGAATTTCAGGAGAGTTGTCCGGAAACGGTGTAGCCAAGAGCACCCACACAGCATCCAGTAAACATCTCCCTTGTTTCAACGACCACAGAAATTATTTAGGGTCCCAAAATAAGTACTCACACTCTGACTGCCTAATGTTCGTATATTTATGTTTTAGTACAGGTACATCTAACCCATGTTATTTTGTTACGATTTCAATGTTAGTTTAAATTGTGAACTCATTTGGCATTTTTTGACGTGTTTAGTTGACTTCAGCAGTCGAAGAGTACTTTTTTAGACACCCGGTACCTACGTCACCGACTGCATGCAGAGAGCTGCAAGGCCATCCTCGTCACGAACCTGAAAAAAATGTATCAGGTGAACTAGGTTCAATAGCTTACAAATAAAACTTAACGATAAATTTGCGGAAAAACCCCCACAATAAAATTTGCCATCGAAACATACAAACCCAAGAGCGACATTATACATCCGATTATTTAGCGTCCAGAATATACAGCGCTGATTAAATCAGGAGTCAGTAACCGTAATAAAATAAACCCACGTTCAAGAAATCAAACTCTTTGCCAAAAACTTGAAAGAACGATTAGAATTGCCGCAGAAGCAACTCTAAGTCAGCCCGAACTGGTCCTGCATGAAAACCATGCCGGCCTCAGCAAGTCCTTGAGAGCAAACAAAAAAGTCTCGCTGGTCAGAAATATCTGCAGGAGGGCTTGAATAGCGTCACATGCACGCCTGTTACACGCGGCCACTCGCGATACCAGCAATCAAATTAATGAACTCGTCTACAAGAGCTGAAGAAACTAGCACAAAAGCAAGACAAATGATCCGCGCTTTGACGGGAAGATCGCGGCCCGAATAATTGTGTACGAAGGGTAAAACCCGATGATGGTTCAAGAGCGACGCGCATAATGGTGCTGCTGATGATGCATTCATGGTAACGTTCAAATAGCGAGAGGTTTGAGGTAGCCCAATGGTTGTTGACACTCCGCTATTGTGCTCTTGATGATTGTTGATGTTCACCTAAACAAATATTGAAGAGTCCTGCACTGATTAATGATCATATCTATGAAGAGAAACATGCGAAAGCCATCGCAAGAGAAGGAATGACTCCGAAAAAATTAAAGGGACATTTGGGGGCTATTGGTGCACCCGTACGCCAAGGTCTGCTCGGCCACAATTTTTTTAACATCGAGGGCTTAAAATCAAAACAGAGAAAATTAGCTGAACCATACAACGAACGTCTGGCGTTTTCCTAACTCAAAACTCAACTCGAAAGTCAAATATGTTAACTCAGTTTTTTTTTTGGATCATAAGGCTGGAACAGGGAAATAAGTCAAACCAGCTCAGTTAGAATGCGCGCAAATCATTTTGACGTTTCTTGAAACGAGTTAACCGATCATCAAATATAAGTGTGCATTGCACGAGTGAGACCCTTAATAACTCTAAATAGAATAATCATTACATATTAAACACGTCTATTTGCAATTTAAAAAATAGCTACACGTGAGCGAAGACGGAATGAATACAATACTGAAATATGCTTTTATAATGTTAATGCAAACTACGAGTACACATGCAAGCGCGGCCACGCCCTCTGCCTGAACGGTAGGAATCAGAGACGAAAGGAAGGCTGGAGGTGGCAAGGGCGCTTATCCGACACCCCAAAAGGTGTCCGGCAGTTCCAGCACAATAAGCATCGCACCACAATAGCAATGAGGGCAACAATGCTGTCAACAATAGCAGGCTGAAGGAATTTTACCGGTAACATCTGATGACACACCGGATCTGCCATTACGTAGAGCGACCGAGGTGGAGGACTGGGGTGAGTGTGGAGGGGTAGCAGTAAGGCAGGTTAGGGTATCACCCTTTCATCAAGGCTCGAGGAGGCAGATAACCAGAAAATTTGGGTGACATAAGCCACACAAAAAATAACGTCTCTGGAGTACCGAGCTCAGTCTCGCGAATTCGCTATTCATGCGCGTTGGTGGGACGTTGTAGTGTCAGAATGAAAAATAAATCCAAGGGGGAATGTTGCAGTAGTTTTTCATTTGGTTTTAATTTGGTTTAAATATTTAAATGCAAACTATGCAAAGTTAATGTATATCGAAACAAAGGCATTTAAGAAACGTTCACGTAGTCCGGATAAAAATCCATGATATACCGTGACCTAATAAGTTGCATTTCTCAGCTAATTTTTTTTCGCGTACCAAAAAGAAGTTCGCCTAAGGAACTGTCTTTCCATATCACTTATTTCTTTTGCCAGTAGATATATTTACTGGGTCACGAAATTATCGGTATAAGTGAAGAACGATAACCTGGTAATCAGAAAGTACCAACATGGGAAAGGCGAGGGACATCCCCATAGACGATCGATAGCAAGTCTATGAGAGGCGCCAAGAAGGAGCGAAGGATTTAAGCTGAACCGGAAGACATTGAGGAGAGTGAGGCGATCTGACAGGGCAAATGGAACGGATAGGACGAGACAAGGTACAGGAATACCTATAGAATTGATGGCAAATATATTCCCGAGACCTTTTCCGTGAATTAACCTAACATTAAATTGTTGATCGTTCAGTACATAATCAAGACAGAGAAACATGGGGAATGAAAACTCGGAAAAAATTAACCACTACGTAAATAACAAACACAGTTGACGTCCCACACAGAAAACAGTTTACCACGTCGACGTCAGTTTCATGCTTCAAGTCTCTTCTATGACGAGAAATAAGGAGATGGTGGCATCTCACTGTACAAATGCAGTAAAACAAGTGCACGACGCTGTAATGACGCACGATCTAGTGCAAGATACAAACTTCATTCACAACACGTTGAATTCTAATTCCCGAAACCTCCATAGTAGAGAATAACAACATATTAACGAGAAACAAAAAATTAGCGCCAAAAGTCGAACACTCCAAAAATAATTATTGATAGAATTGGGGAAAACTAAGAGGCTCGGAAAATGCAGCTCGCGTGAGGACGTGTACTCCCAAACGAGTCGACACGTGACGTCATGTACCAAAAATGCTTCATCGCACGGCTTTCCAACTTTACAAGGAATTAAACAGAATAAAAATCGCTCAAGTGATATTGAAGTAAAGCACGCTCTGTCAAATAGGTTATGAAAAGGTAATTTTAAAAAAGTCAAATTAATTTCATTGTACCTGAGCAGTTCATTCACAAAACATGGAGGTGCGATTCCGGCTCATAAACTATACATCGCGAGTAAAAACTAGAATTGAAAGAAATTCCGGGAGACAAAATGCATATGAAACCTACGAGAACAAATATCACTTTGCCTTTTTCACAGCAGAATTAGTGAACTAAAAAGGTTTGATGGTTTCCCGCAGTCACCAAATGAATAACTATGAAATTTCTCCAACAAGAACGAATTCGTCAGCAATGAAGGTTCAGTAGCAACTCTAAACTATTGAATTTCAGGCTCACCGAAATTGAGCAATATTTGGAGGTACTCAATGGAGAGAAATCAATGTTATATTACGATAGAAACCGCTGATCTGCAATAAAAAACACTAAAAATATAAAGAAATACTTTTACAGAATGCACACTTTTTTCAAATAATAATAAAATTTCGAATTCAAATTTTCCAAAATAAAACGCACCGTCAAACTCGACCAACTGCACAACTTAATAACATCCACAAATTTGCAGCAGGAATGGACGCCAGCAAGAAAAAAAGAACACTCGAAAGGTAAGGGCGAGTTATGGAAAAAAGTATGAACAGGTAAAACTCAACTTCAACACGTCAAGACTCATGGCTACTAGGAAAAAAACTCAACAAAAGGGCTACCGAAAAATGGCAGGGCACCCCACCAGCCCAGGAGGTAGGGCGGAGTTACATGGAGGGTGCGGCAAAATGATCTGACACGCGAGTCATTTTCATAAAAGTAAAACAAAATAAAGAATGAACTAAAGTATTTTCAACTTGGGACGAAATAGAAATGCTGGCATTATTTATATTTCATTATTCACGGTTTAAAACTTAAAATACGTTTGTTCCCTGCTTACTTCATTTCGTTTTCATTAAACCCACCAGTATGACAGACCATTTTGCCGCTCCCTGCACGAGCATCGGGAACAGGAATCGCGTGGGAACAGGGGCGACCGCGGGCACGATTGACAGGAGAAATGGGGAGCACCTCGTGGAAATGGTTGGATTAACCGTGAAATTTCAAGCCTCCCATCTTCTACACGAATTTTGATATAGTTTGATTATTTGACACTAAGGAAGGATAGGTCAATATGGCCCACGCTTCAAAATGGCCAAAACGGAATTGAAAATAATTATGCCGCCATTTAAATGATGTTTTCTTCGTGAATAAAAAAAAAATACGAATAAGTTATAAAACCTTCAGTGTCAACTTAGTGAAGCCAGTTAAAAGAACTTAGATATTTAGAATAAGGTCAATTTAACACATCCGTCCTTCTTATTGTTAAAACACTTGTATTAACTACCAATCAGATTTCTACTGTTCCTTTTTTCGAGGAATCAAAAACTGTGAGCGACTCTTAACACGTTGACTCCAAAGTGGGTCATACATGGTACACGCGATCATCTAACCTAACCTAATGTAACCAAAGCACTATCATGTATAAATACAAATTTTCGAGTTTTTTCAAATTTGTGTTCATCAATCGAATAAGCTAGTTCTGATTAGAAAGAAAATTAATAGAGTAACCAAATTTGTGAAACCAAAATCCTTCATTTTTAAATTCACAGTAGAGATATTTGTCGGCATGTAATTTTACCTGTGTGGAGAATCGGAGTCAACGTGTTAAATAAACGAGTTCCAAATATTCACGACCTAAATTACTTGCAAATGCTAACATTTATTTTTTGTAATTTCTCATTCGTGGCAGTATTTAAAAAAAGAATATTACAGAACCTGGGTTACTGAAAATCATTTTCCTGGCATAGCCGCTCGTGCGTGAGAAAACGTACAACGCCCACGAGGGATGAGAGCTTTGGAGCATTAAATGGATTTCGTCGAGGTAAACATGAGCAAGAAAATGCCGTGAAGGAGCCGATGTACAACAATGGGCAACCGTGAGAACACAGAGGAACGTTATAGAAGGTGCAGGTCGCATCAGCTGCAGAGCCGGTATCCACGCTACAGAGATATTGGGAGAGAAACGACAAATGTTCCGACGATACCACCCCTGATTCTTATCAAGGACATCGTGTTCAACCAATTCGTGTCCATACCAGAACATCGATTCATAAAAGCAGAGATGAAAAGCGTGCCGTTCCAATCAATCGGGACATTGATCGGTCGAAACACATTTGGCCAAAACTTTTGCAGATTTCGATGCAGTATTGGGTCCACCAACATAACAAAAACAACGGTAAGCTTATGCTCGTAATGGAAAAATGCTTATAAGTAGACTCCAAGATGAATTAAATTTTCTCCTCAGGGTTCAGCCGTTTCTACTCAATTAAAAAGATGATAAAGCTTACAGATTAGGTGCAAGTACCAACACAAGGATAAAACATTTGCACCTAGGTTGGCACAGCCCTCCAATTACGGCGGGCAGGAAGAGGCAGTAAACACCTAGAAATAGGTGTAACGATTATCGAAATACAGCAGTGAACACACAGAAAGTTGATTGAACGCTTAGGCCGGCCTACGTACTCCATGAGAGAAACTGAAAAGTTGAAACAGAAAACGAGAGATTTAACTTGATCAACAGCAATTTTCCGGTTGATTATGCGGAGAGTACATTGTGTTCCTCATGAGGAGCGTGATTTCAATGACACCGACAGAATACTAGGTCTCCGAGGTATCCGTGAGGTCGACAACTAACAGTACTTAACAATAAAGGCAAGCAAAAGGCATCTAGATAAGAAGACCTAGTATCAACCACCAAAGTCGCCTCGCAGATAACTTAAATATGAAAGTGATACTCTGGGCAGGAAAATACAAGAAAAACACGCACGTTGCAATGGTAAAATCAAACAACACATAGAAATGCTTGTCATTACAGAGCCTCGTCGATATTCCCGGACTTCATTTCAAATCAAAAAATTTGTTGCTGACATTCATTTCCACGCCGCCAAAAAATAGCATAAAAACCAAGGAGACATGCGACGACGACGACATCGTTGCACGAAGCAATAGCGTGCATTGCAGCACCGTGGCGTACAGCACAACAGGGTCTACCGGAAAACTTATCACACCTTTCCCAGGTCAAAAGCAGTGATCAATAGCGAGCATTTTATTGCATTTATCTAACGAACAAAGGCACAGAGTAACACAACAGAGCATCAGAGAGGTATGCTAGGGGAATGTATATGTTGCAGTTCTCCGTGCATGCTTGCATGTTGCAGGGCACATGACGGTATGATAGAAAAAGAGAGCGTTCCCATATTGACAATCGCTCGAGTTCCTGGAAAACTGGAAATGCCAGCGCTGTGGGAGCTCATCGCACTGAGGTGGTCAGACCAACTGGACACACTTGGGAATTCAAGCACTGCAAGTCAGCACAAGGAATTGAAAATCGAAATTAAAATTGTATCATACTAAAATAAACATCTTATTGCCCGTGGGGAATGTTTCATCACTCGCTCTAATTTCCGTTTTCAATGTCACGGTAATTAGTATCCTGCTCGCGATAGAGAAACTTTAAAAGTGACGCTGAGATTTTGTACAGCTTATTCGCGTAAGAGTAGTCAGTAAGGCATGTATGGTAAGAATGATAATTAGAGACTTCGTAACTAAATTCAAAAATTTAATTCATAGTAATTATATGAATAATTACTACCTGATAACAGGGCCTAATAAGCATGTATCACACACAGGCTGTCGCACAAAATACATCCATACCTAACTTTGGAATACCAATAATTCGCCTAATAGTAAACCGATTTTAGCTCAGTTAGTCTCGTCAGAAGTACAGGTCAATCAATGTGTTGTATTCACTATATTTTTTTCTTTTATCACAGCAACTTAATATCAGGCGAGTTATTAATATTCAAAGGCGAGGTGCACATTTTCGTATACATCGACGACGACCAAAACGACAGCACGACGCGTCACAAGCCTATCGGGGTACCTCGGAGGAAGAACACCCTTTGGAACAGCGGCAACAAAATTATTCGGGGCATCATAGAAAAAGTAACGTTCCCTTTTGGACGGATGGGTGAAGAGAGAGAGAGAGAGAGAGAAGAGCAAGCTGCTCCATTTTGTAAGGAGCCTACAGCTGGAATGTGGGACGGACGCGACACTAAAGGGTGCCTACAGCACTGCCTGATTTCGATCAGTTCCACAATACAAAGGAAGAGATTAGTGAGTGCATTTGGGAAGCAGCGAGCGCGCAAGAAGCCTTTCAGGCACCCTGCATTTTGGTGCCTATTGTAAAGTAACCTTCGATGATCTTTTAATGGACTTCAATAGCAAGAAAGAGATGAGTAGCGTAGGCTTCAACTGACAGGAAAAAAAATATGTTGGCACAAAGAAGGTACGTGAGAGCGAGCGAACTTCCTTCAAATCATAAGCTATTGAACTGCATTGTGAGATTCCCGTCAGAAAATTAGAGACTATTTCACGGAATTGTGACGTCAATGAATGAGCCCTGGAGCTTGCCGGGAATATGAGGAGCTCTCTCGAGAAAAAGAGACCTTTACTCCTAAAAATTCCATTGAAGCCTTTCAGAAGTTATACTTCAAGCAGATACGGAAGCCATCTCAGCAGACGAGAGATGTGATGTGAGAAAGTAAAATGAGGATTTAAGAGGTTCCGATTTCCATCAGCTTATAGAGCCCCAAATATTGAGAGATGATTACACACTTATACATACATTTGGATTTTACCAAAACGTGTTTCAGTTAATAGAACAAATCCATTCCAATTAAAAGCTTCAGAGTTTTCTTAATGCTCGATATGCACTCAATAACAAAGCTTCCGACTATAAGAGATGCAGGACTACCTCCATTGACCAACTCTCGCTCCTTTTACATTCAGCGTTGAGGTTGTTAATGAAACTTGCTTCTTATTGAGATACTTGAATATATCCAAATAGCCGACTGAAACTTCAGCACTCAAAAAAGTAGCGCACACCCACTTCCTAATTTAAAATATTTAAAATACAGATCGGTCGGCTCGAGTGCGCGAAGAAGTTACGGCAGACCATAGTTACCCTGTGGGAAGTATTCAAGCTGTTCGTTATTGAGTCAGAATACAGAGAACAAGTTGATTTCCAAAAGAAAGACAAGACCAAACGTCCGTAAAAACATAAACATACACGACTTCACAACATATCCGCGTACGGATATACAACATTCTTCAGTACACGTAGCTAGTATAAAAAATCAACATTGATATGGAAGAGCTCATCCATAAATAAAAAAACTAGAAAGTCACCGAGACATGGGTATATGCAATCATTCAACCTTCCCTAAGAAACATGAAAACGTGCGAATTTCCAGCATACATTCATTTCAAGCGTACACGCACAACCTTAGTTTGCCTCGATCAGGAAGGTGTTCATTTTGGATGGAATCTGTAGAAGAGTTTCAGTCTCTTGCTCCGTAGATCTATGAAGTTTGATCACTGCACTACATATATAAATCTCACTCTCGGACAACCTATAGTTCAGAGAATAAACATGAGGCCATGGCACCACCTAGAAATCTCCTCCCTGATAGGCAGCGATAATGAAATGTTAAAACACCAAACGGGAGGGACGGATAAGCCAGGCAATTATTTTCGCTGTAAAATCATACGAACGTTTCTGTATTAAATATAAGATTAGCATAATTGAAGGCACACGAAAGAAAATCATCACACGGGCTCGAATTTCCTTCCAGAAGAAAAATAGCAGGCAAAATAGAAAGTAATGACCAGTGAGACTATCTGGAGAGCCAGATCGAGCTGAGCCTCCTGCGGGTCTCACAATTCGAAATCGAGACCGGACTGAATACGCACGTCCAGATGAGCGCTGTCATTGTGAGACGGACCGAAGACGGCAGAAAAAAGCACCAAGCATCAAGTGAAGACGAGTAAGCTGATATGCAATGTGGAGCCTAGGCTGTTTTTACAAGGGGTTAAAAATCGCGAGGTCCGCTGAATAACGCCCTACAACGCCTATCAATACGGGAGCAGAAAAATCGTACAGCCGCCTTACAAGAACCTAAAACAACTTTCATCACGCAAAACGGGCAAAGAGTTCATTTCGAAGATGGTGCTCTTACTATGTACATGAAAACAGTTCAGGAAGTATCAAGGAAGTAATATATCCGACGGTTTAGCAAGTAATACACTGTAAATGTCGTTCGAAGTAAAGTGAAAAACCATTAGTGAAAACACACACAACTTTTATAAACTTGAGAACGCTGTGAATAACCGCGACCCTACATCACATGTGACCTAGCCCCATAACTACGCGGCTCAGAGCTTGTTCACTCGCACAGCACCTGTACGCAGGAGGCTGATTCTAAGATTAGCAATACACGGAGGATACGACCTACCAGCGCCGCTAAATTGGTGTTGTGTGCAGGCATATTACGAGCAGAAATGAGCTTTGAGTAAAGACATAATACCATTCGGGAGGCGCGGATTAAATGGATTGCAGGGCAGAGATGGAGGTTCGTTGTAATGGAAACACACGGGGCAGCCCCGATGGTCAATTTGAGGATCTCGCTAATGCAGCTCTCTGCATTCATCGCGCAGCAGCGTTTAGAGCGGACCAGAAAGGGTATAAAAATTCATAAAAGCCTGCAGAGAAGGCCCTCGACAACGGGATATAATGAGAACGGTCTGTAAACCCGGTAGCTCATCCTCTTATGCAAACAAGCGAGCACTGCACCGCCTGTAGCGTTGCAGGGCGTAGATAGGATACGAGACGGCAAGTGCACGACCGCACCCTAATGAGCTTTGATACCCCTAACTTGCAACGGAAACCTATTCTTGCTCTGTTGCACATTCAAAAGAGGACTTAGAAATTGTTCTTTTACTCTGTGCTAAGAGAAGAAATACAAAAATCATGCGATTAGTCACCAAAACTGCACTCAACCGGATAAATTTTGAAAAAAAATCTATAGGTAACTGAATAATCTTCGAGTTAAAATAATGATAATCTTTGAAAAATGATAACTAACACATGATCTTATGACAGATAATGTTTATAATTCTGACTCAGAAGTGGCTAAAATCCTGAACTCGAGGATCACAACTCTGCAAACGGGCCATTAAGATACGATCTTTTCATCCAGCAACCCAACAAAATATTTATTAAAAAATATACCCATTTCCACAACATCACGATAGTAAATTCTAGCAAAGGAGTACAAGATAATCTCGAAAGCTAACATAAGCACTATCAATACAGTATCATTTCTTTTCATGAGAGAACGCACTTTAATATTCTCACGTGGAAATAAACCTAAGCCTTAAAAAAATTCAACACAAACAGTTCCTTAGCTTATCTAATCTCATCTAAACTACAAACATAAGCATGTGAATTCTCCGTTAGAAAGCGAAAGCACACACACACACACTTTTCATCAATTTAATCACAGTCTACCGTAAATAATTTCTCAGGTATTAATGTCACACTTGATGGGTTTCCGATCAAAACAAGCCTTTGACGGGCCCTCGGGGAGATGCGGGCATGCATTTTAATCGGCAGTAAAAGAGCAGTAAAGGGGCACTACTGAAAAGTTGGTGCACGCTGCCCATGTCATGGTGGAGGGGCGGCGTTGTTACGGCGATCGTAAACTGCGACAATGCAATCCCGGTTAACAAATAACGGCGACTTTTATATGTAACGTGGTATTGTACGACTGCATTTGTACATACCAATACCTACATATATTCAGTTTTAACCGGCTCCTGTTCCGGTGCATGGCTATTTCAAATGAAAAGAGTTCCGAGTTTATATCTACACCGTTCCGCACTCAAAAAGAAAATTATCGATGATGAGAAATATTAGACGAAAGTAACACCCCTGATTAAAATCAAACAAATGGGCGTGGGATAGGTACCATACGCAAACCATACGCAAACTAAGATGCGACGAAAAATGTCATTTTGTCCTATCCATTACTCGGATTTGACACAAACAGAAGTCTCGAAACACATGTCGTGAACCGCAAAATGCATGCCGGGCTGGCATGCGGCGACCGTCGAGGAACTATGATGACATGCTATCCTAAACTCGCCGTCGCTCTCAGTGACACTGGAACCGTTCACCCGCCTCACTGAAATGCAAAGCACGGCAGAGGCATAACGCATGCCGCGGTCCTGTACATGCACTGTGACGCTCAGCTCCACAGAATGGAAGTTCGAAGACTCGGATGTGATTCTTTTACATTGAGTTTCATCACTTCGAAGATTTTTCTTCGACAGCTCCTCAAAAGTTCGAAGACTCGGATGTGATTCATTTACATGGAGTTTCGCCACTCCAAGAATGTTTCTTCGACAGCTCAACTTTAAAGAAACGGTAAAGTTACATTAGAACGAAGTGCAAAACAACGTATTGTAAGCCAAGGCCAATAAACGTATGGGAAAGATCGTTGGTTACAGACTTCATGTCGTCTTCTTTTCGACAGACGCTCAGAAATGTTGCCCAACTAGGAAGGACACTCACATTCAAAATAAACAACAAATACAAATCCCCACTGTGCGCGCTCTCAGAGAGGAAGTTAAGGAGTCAAAATATTTACACTGTGGGAAATGACACACTGAAATAATATCGATCAACCAGTCACTTTTCCGTCAAAATTTTACACTGAAAACGACGACAGTACTCAAGTGAAGAACCCTCATGTCAGTCATACGAGATAAATATTACTTGAAAGTAACCTCTTAAGCAATATACAAGCGGTAGCACCTTAGCAGGACGATGACGAACACGTGTAAAAGTCTCCAAAACTCCACAGAAATCATCTACATCCATAACCATCGTGAGGCTCCCACAAGACAGGAAGGGACACCAGCACCAGGTCATATCACCCATTAGGTCATGAAAGCAGCGAGCGCAACATAAAAGACCAGGAAACGCAACCGCTAAAAATGGCGTCAGCAGAGAAAGGCTCGTCCTCACCACAACCTGCAGGGCCCCTCAGAGGCTAATCAGCATTTTTGAGGGGCGACGTCGCGATGCTGGCCACCTTCACAATGCAGCTCAATTTGTCTCCCTGCCTGACATTTATCCTCTCAACGGGACATTTTTGAAGTTCTCAGCCCCCAAGGTCAGGTACTGGAACTGTCGCGGTACATATTTTGACAGCAGCTCAGATATGCGCCCCGCCCTTGGAAAGGGGGTGGATGGGGCAGTGGGGGGATGAAGTGGAGGGGGGTTACTAACATGGTTAAAGTGAATATTATACATGCACAGGCCAGAAATATTACTTACCAGGGGAGAAGAGAGTTCAACCCTGAATAATGTCGGAATGTTTTTATCAACGTAGGAAACACCAGTCAACTCGAACGAAAAAAGCTTAACACACTTGAAAAATAATGTATTAACCTTACGCGATAGTCGTTTAACATTCCTTTCCTCATCAAGCGGTAGATTCAAAACTTGCCGCAATCAATCAAAACACTGAAGTACAGAAAATAACATTACATTCAAGTACTGAGATTCGAGTCCTAATAATTTTAATGTTCTGCAGCTTAAAAACTGCGCAAACTTACGTCCACTCGCATGAAACGCACATCGTAAAAAGGAAACATTTACAATGATTGTTTTTCATTTTGCAGGAAATGCGAACTACATTACGCCATCAGTGGAGATACGAACAATTCCTCACAAGTAAAAGTGTACGTACAAACGATGGGACGCATCAAAACGCGTCTTCAACTCTTAATACATTTACTGAACGTATTGGGAGTTAAAAACGTGTTTTGATGCGTCTTTAAATGTGCATGCAAAATGTACATTTTTTCCTTTGTCACACACCACGACCTAAAGATACCCATCGTACAGTTTAGATCCAGCGTTTCTCAACCGAGGTTCTACAAAACCCTTAGGTTCTGCAAAAGATTTCTTAGTTTCACAAGAACAAGTGGGATAAGTTGATAAGTTAATGCATTTTCAAAATCTTATTTAATTTCACATAAGTAAAGTTACTAAACAAGCACAATATATGCTTTGTAGTTGTAATATGGTAGTACAGACACAATATTTTAACAATTTTGTTAGTAAACACAAGGGTTACGCAAGGATAAAAAGGTTGAGAAACATTGGTTTAGATGATTGTTGAACAGAAATGTGTAGAATTTTCAAGAATGAAACATTGGTATATATTTTACCATTCAGCAGACATCACAAGTTAGATCCTCATTGGGCCTAGCGATCACATAGTTAGGGAACCAAGCCCTGAAAGATTCCGGTGCAAGCTAATACAAATTAATTTAAAATTAAATTACTATAAAGTATATAAACTAATTCCATGAGTTGATACATAAAATGCCATAAATAATAGAAAAACATATCACTTGTTTTCCAGATCAGAAGAACATGTCTATACATACACCCAAATTTCAAAACATGAAAACTTCGAGTATGAATTACGATTTATCACATCAAGTACAAAAAACTAAGAAAAAATTTGACCTCAAGGCAAATGAATATGTGCTTAGGAGCCAACATAACTGTATTACTAACGCCCAATATATTTTAGAAGAAGACACAACGTCTTCGTATCATTAATGCGTCAAGAAAAACAATTTTTAAATCACAAATTACAAATACCCTATGGACATCACCCACAATATAAGACACTGAGTTCATTTTAAAACGCCAACTTTTAACACTCCACGTTCATTAACACGATGCACATTATCATTCTCAACCATCACAGTTACGCAATATGCATACAAATCCCAATATCGACCAAAATTACCTCACGGTCCAGCTTTAAGAAGAGGCTGGCTAGTTTTTCGTAAAAAGCTAAATACAGTCACATTACACATAAGGCTGCAGCTAGCACACCATACGAAGTTGAAAACAGCCTCATCGCAGCAAAAATAATTCGATCGCTGAAGGTTTAAACGAGTCCCAGGGAAGCACTGCTCACTCGAACAATAATTCAAGAGCTACCACCTTAGCGCTGGCTGGGCACACAGCGTGCCATACTCGGGCAGGCTGCAGAAACGAACATCGTGAAACAGAAAGCGCACGCCCTGAAAAGAGCGCAGCAACGGTGCTGGAAGTGGCAAAAAAAAAAGCGTCACAAGATTAGCATCAGACGAAAGAGTAATTTTAGGAGGCACGGAGTTTTTTTGGCGCAGGAACTCGAGGTCTTTTGAGAGTGGCGGAACGGGGCCAGAAGAGGGGCACTTGATCAAACAACCGCGGTCGCACGGGGCAGGATTATTGGCGAGCCTGGTAGGCCCTGGGCCTGGCCTATACATGGGGCCAAGTGAGGCCTGGCCTACGAGCTAAGAGAACTTTTACAACACCTGGAAAAAATCTTAAGTATGGTTTTCAGAACTGAAAGCCCCAGAGTGCACGCGCTAATCCACATATATCACAACGTGAAACCTCGATCAACGCAAGCAAATCAACCAAAACCCAAAGAATTTTCAATATTTTTGTCGACAGGTAGTTGCTTATGCATATCGTTCATAAAATAAACACACCAGCTCAATCCAAACTTCCTTCACATTCAATGCGACTAGAAAACGACCGCTTCATGGTACAAATTCCGTTAATGGAACTCCTGCCAGTCAAAGTGCCAAAAAAATGCAGCACACAACTTTGACTGTTTCGTTCCTTCTTTCTTGGAAATAACACAGCGCCGCCCCAGGGAACTTTAAATTGGAGTCCCGGCAGAACCGACGGCCCAAACCACCAAGCAGTGCATTGAGAGGCATGCAGGTCCTGCCTAATTGGCACAGGGGCGCTGAGCTACACTCAATTTGTCGCTAACTTCAGCGTATGATGTATTAATCAAGGAGTTTATTGTTGGAGGCAGCCCACACAATGTGGCGAGTGACGGTCGAGATGGTGCTAAGGAGCCTCAGGTTTAGGGCGGGAAAACTACGCAAGCATGACGATAAAATTGCAGCTTAAAATGCTGACTGATTCGTACAAATAATTTATTCCTTGCACTCTGATATGATATGGAGAGACTCAATGGAGTAACTGTGTAAAAAAATATGAAGATCTAAGACATGAAAAAGTATATTTCAATTGTTGTCTCTCAATAGATGTTATCATACGTGACAAGCTGCGTCTGTTTGCAGCGTGGCCAGTAGTGAAAACGGATGAAAAAGGGTCAAGATGGAATACTTCACGCCTTGATTGCATGTTCAGATATATAAAACAAGAATATATGAAAAAGATACCTATACGTAAGATATCGACGTAAGAAATGATTCACCTTTCAATAATGGACATATATAAAAAACTAAAAATGTTTACACATGAGAGGCATCTCCAAAAAAGCTCATCCTGCCATTATTTACTTGGCGAGTAAACTACGAAACTAGACAAAAACTTATCTCTCGTATCCAAATGCGCTGCATAAAATACGCTGAAAACATCCCTGCATGGAGCGTCACTGGCATGACATACTAAAAGCGGCACGTTTTCCCTGCAATTGAGTTTAGATACCATCAGCCGAAATGTTGCTAGAACTCTGAAACGTTAAGCAGAGAGAATTATTCCCTAACGGAGAATGATGCCACCTTGACATGGAGAGACTGGCATGACGTTTGTGTTTACTAGCGGTATGTTTACTCCGCAGAAAATGATTCAAACATTTCTACAAGTTCAAGGGCTCAGAAGAGGATTATTTCCTGTCGTAGAGCGAACCCGCACCTGCACTGCAACATGGGAGGGGGGGGCAACGGGAGGGGAACCGCAAGGCTGACAGATGTGGCTAATTTTAACCAAATTGGCTAATTTCGGAGCAGTCCTGTTGACTTTTTTCCATGAATTAGCAATTAAATTTTTGACCTATTTCTGTCTACAAGATAGAATTTCTTCGATTTGTTTTGTTTTTATGTGCCAGGTACTTTTCGAGTAGAAATAATAGCGTTGAAGCTACGTCTTCGCGTCCTTTATACTTTTCTATTATGTACGTCCGTTAATTAAAATAACTAATTTTGATATACAAATATTGAAAGTTATAAAATGGCATGAGTAATATGCAGTATCCATTTTACAAATTCATAAATTCTTCAAATTTGTGCTTTTACCGGGAATAAGTTGTATCCGTGCTACCAGCTGACTGAATATGAAAAGCAGTAGTTGTTTCAGTATTGCTTTTTATGCACTAAATGAAAATTGAATTTTGCTCTATGTTATTCCTTCAGAAGCGGACACCATAATATATATAAATAAATACACAAGTAGCATTATGATATTATATGCTAACCGTTAACAATGAATAGTACGTTTGAACAAGTGCTAAAAAGGCTACGTCCAATCAACATTGCGACTATTTCCGTTTGAAAGCCTCTGGTAATGCTGAGGGGAAGAGGGCGGGACGGGAGCCGGAGTGCTGTGTGGGGACCCCACATGCACAGCACCGCGACACAGCACGTCTCGCAGCACGAAGCTCCAATTCCTAGCTTACCGATCTACGGTACGCGAGGGCCTCCCAAGAGGTGGTGCATGAGCTCGCGCATTGAACTGAGTATTGAGTAACATTCTTGGTCGTTGATTCGTTTGTGTTTTCCACTCGTTATCAAGGTCATGTCTTAATGAATTGTGTAACTAGGTAGCACGCGAGCTTCCGCGTTAAATTTAGTGCTCTTTATTGTCCAGGCGCTTAGCGCTAGTGTATTGATGTCTTATTGAAGGGCTTCTGGAACAAGATAGTACGCAGAAGAACCTTCAAGCGGTAGTCGATCAAACAAGGTTAGGGTTGCAGCAGTCTAGCTAGTGACCAACCAACCACAGCGTGCGGGGTTTGCGAGAGCCCGGAGGCAGGGCGTGCACTGTTAATTTCCAAGTTAAATATTCTCACCTGAAAGTCGAATGCTGCCATGTTCGTAGTACTTTTACATGCTCCGAGTTTTTCGCAACGTTTAAAAGTCGTACGATGTTTCAAACTAACCAAAGTCGCACAACGTTCGGAAACGGTTTAAGCAATCTAAAATAATACATAAAAACATGAAATATACAAGTTTTCAATTTGAGAAAAGTGAATTTCTATCAATATGGACAAACTAACAAGCGCTCAACTGCTCGTAAATTGGGTAACACAATTTTCTCGATGGTGCTACAGAGCTGAAGCCAAGCCTGCTAGCCTCGACACGCACGAATCGAATACGAAATACCATGAAAACAATAACATAAACCAGATCCAAACGGCTCAAATCGGTATATATGATACCGTTGCTTTGGATAAATTAATTCTCCGTTGCGTTTTTCACCAATAATGCGTCGGTGAATGACGGTCATTTAAGAAATGAAAGTTATAACCATAAAATAATACCAGAAGCCGCTACGGAAAGCATATCTAAATCCTTATCACGAGATACGGACTAATATGATAACCAAGCAGTACTGTAAAACATACTTCAACTGTTTACTTTTTGGCAGCTCAACGAGTTACTGAACAATAAACTTGGCGAATCAAATAACGCAGGTGGCAACACAGAATTGTGACAGAGCACCACACATCGATTTGAAGAAAAACTAGTGAACGAATGAAGGAGAAACACAGAGTGCAGAAGCACTAGATTTAATGCAAACGAAAATTACGCGTATAATGTGTACCTTGAATTTTAAACACGAAGAATGGGTCGACAAAATTAAAGCAAACAACACAAATGGAACAATTACGACACAATTACGATACTGAACAAGCACATAGTGAACAGGCCACGATAAGATAACTGCATTTCCCGGCCCTTCTTTATGCCTGCACCCGACCTTTCTATTTCTATGCAACCTCGCTCTCCTTATAAATTTACGGTTAATTGAAAATAAAAGCGAATTCAATCTAAATCGAACCACCAAAAGAAAACGTTTCATTTCACTATCGTATATTATACACATACTTCTCGCACCGGGAGGGGGCGGGGGCACTCATTGTTTTAACACTCTGGATTGCACAAAGGAGAAGCAAAAGAGACGATCCAACACTCCGACGAATTAACTTGAGTTCACGGCCCATGTAGAGCGTTAGTTTGACGCCATGCGCCGCGGGCCGTGGCATCAACGCATCATCACAACGCACCAACGGTGACCTCTTGCATAACACGCACGTAGAACATGCGCAAGTGCATTTTTTCAATTGGAAACTCTATTCGCATGACTGGTTAAGATTATGGATTTGTCCGTCACAGGATTGCGACGTCAGCTGATCTCGGTTTTCGTTTGGAAGTCGCTTGCCCCACCGTAAGTATAAGTAAATTAGGTAAAAATGAAAGTAACACGCTCAATTGTTATGGAATTATGAATGAAAAGTTAAAATAACATGAATTGAATCAACGCAATGCATTGAAGTAAAAAATGCATCAAGTCAGATCAAATGATTTCACCCTGGAAATGTGGATCAACATACATCTATATGACAACAAGTGAATATAACACGAATATAACACCCTGTTGAAAAATAACAACAAACTCAGAAAGAAAGAAACGAAGCAACGCTGCCCAGTTTTCGTATCATTTCCAAATCACGATCCCCCTTTCGGCCGGNACATAATCTTCTCACCTGACTTTCTCTTGGCACTGTTATTGTTGTTGTTGAGGGTGACGCTGCGACTCTTCTTGAGGCGCAGCGAGCGCCGCATGGAACGTACAAAGTTGTTCTCGTACTTCATGGCCCGATGTGTCCGCTCAGGCCTACCACACTAAGTTGAAGCCTATGCGCAACACAGATCACGATCGCTTCAATTCTAGTCGGGAAGGCCAACTTCAGCGGCGGACATTAGTTTTCAAGTTCAAGAACTGAGGGAAAATGGTCGAGAGGAATGAAGAAGAAAAGACCAACGGAATCTCAAGTGCACAACCGTATTGACAGCTGACTAATGTAAAGCTACGTCACGGTTTCTCTAAAACAAATCTTATCAATTAATGACATGACGATAAAGACAACGCAGGAGTAATAGCATATTGAAAGCGCAGGCAAAATTATTCTATACTGGATGGCGTGCAAAATATGGAAACCCATTTTCAAATTGATGCATTTTACAAACTATTAAAGCTAAACATTTCCTAAAAACACGGCCATACGCGTACATCTTCTAAAAACACTGCTATACGTGTACATCTTCTAAAAACACTGCTTTACGAGTACATTTTTTGAACACGCTCCTGTTATTTCACAGGTGGGAGGTTAATTTTCCTCTTCCTTGACAAGTCCTACATTTCTTTTTACACATACTTGCCTTCTTCGCATTCACTCAATAACTTTCAACTAAATCCTGATTTCTTATAAATAAATCAACTTCATTCTCAATCCTCTCTTACGAACCGCTCGTATTTTGGTTAGGAGAAAAATACACATGTCCCCACAGGAAAATACCGCAAGGTGTTAAGTCCGGTGATCTGGTGGCCATTCAGTGACGGTTCAGCGCAATAACGTGACCTGATAAAATATTATTATTCAGCAATTACAGCACTGCACGATTTCTCCGTTATGGAGCGTTATCCTGAATCTATCACGGAATATTAAATCTATTTCGATAAATTTGACGCAGGTGAGGGACTTAAAAAAAATGTTTTTCCTCACGCAAACCCCTTTTACCTTTTGCAAACCCCTTCGCAGCAGAACTTACAATTTCAGTTTTGACATAACAGTTTCAACATAAATGCAGAAAAAGTAAAGGTATAAAACCGAGTTTACAGAGAACGTCTTCCTTTAATAGTTTGTAAAAAATACTAATTTGAAAATAGGTTTTTTTTTCGCGCCATCCTGTATAGTTAGGTGGAATAACAGTTAACAATGAATAAAATAAATTCGACGAAGATCCCAAGGTGCACATCACAGCGTGTCTTCTCGTCCTTATAATCCAGGCACTACGCATAATTCACAGATCCGGGCAACAAGCGTCGTTCCTGTATTGACAGCACGCACATCGCCAAGAGAGGGCCAGTCACGCGTCCCAGGAGCCCGAGTGACACACCCTCTCTCCCTGACTGCTCACGAGCAACTGCTTTGCCAAGAATCATTTTCAGCGGCTAGTGCGAGTATCCGCCCCCCCCCCTAGTAGTTCGAAGGTTCCAGCTGACGTATCATTGATACTATATCTTACACACAATCTGTTAATATTCATAATTCTAATCTGGTAAAATATGACTATTTCCCTTCACTAGAAAATAATATTTATTCATCACAAAGAACGGATGCGATAAAGCTCTGCTGTTAGAATGACATGCAATTGGAATCGCATTACATATTGCATCATATTGAGATGCCCAATTCCTCGATAGAAATTCTACTTACATGATTCGGACAGTCTAAAAATTATTCAAATCATAACCCATTAAATCGCAACTAGAATGTTATATAATTAGCATTACAGTCTATAAGGAACTATAACCAAGGAAATTCTATACTTCACGTCTAACCCCATCGATCTTTATTTTAGATGGGGCTTTATTTCCATAGCATTATTCTAGCATTCATCCTCCTCATTTCTGAAACTAAACAAACACTTATAAAACAACACGACCTGAACTACCCCAGTTGACACGGACGGGCTATAAAACAAATTTTCAAGACACAAATGTCATCAAAACGCGTCCAAGAACAAAAAAATCAAGCCATCGCATATGGGACACGAAAAAAAAATTGGAACCGTTCATTCCACAGTTATCCATTTGAATTACAACAATCTGAGACGGTGGTCACCTTGGCTTCATCCCAACAGCCGCGTAACCAGTCACAGAATTAACTGACCTTTCGGTTGTGTAACTCGCGACCACGTGGTGGTGCTCACAAGTCTACGGTGTTCTACCGCAGGTTTCAATACAAGTGCCTGGCAACACGCACTGACCGGGTCTTCTATGACCTATGGAAGCCGGGTGCCACTGACTTTTGCCTCATCATGTATCGCTAATTGTATTTATTTCCCTGATTTTTTACTTACATTTTGAAGGGTCTCAATTCACTTTTCAGCATCTGATAACGAACATGACGCCACTTGCTACAGTTTACCCATTCACGCTTTCTTTTATTCATAACGCTGACACTGAACGGAATGATCAGTTTTATTAATGCGGACATGAAAATTTACGTACTGGCTCTAATGGGATGAGAGCTTGGAAACGCGTGTTTAGGTCTGACCATTTGAAAATGAACCCGCGGGAATGTTACGATATACACATGTAAGTTGCATGCCAGCAAAACTACATTCTAGCAGTGAAAAACTTGTTAGTTTAATTCTGAGAGCATCAGTTAACAAAGTATCAATGAATGAATAAACGCATGAATAAATGAATGGATCAACTGATGATATACGAAGATGAGTGCAGAATATTTGCAGACAAGGCACATACGTACCTAAGACAAGCTGACAGGACGTGTGATAGATACCACAAGGTGACTAACTAAATTCACACAATTTACCTAGCCATTGCAACTGATGAGCTCAAAACGGAGCGGGTATCCAGAAGCTGCAGTTAGGAACTACGTCAGAAAATATAGTTTCAATATAATCCACCAGGTCACCACAAATTTCCTACGTAGCTCACAGATTGGAGCACCAGCAGTTTCTCGATAATCACCGTTTTTCGTGCGGGGGGAAACTGAAGCGCATAGAGGGTGGTTGCCGCCAATTCTAATCTGGACTTTACCCAAACTTCAAGTAGCTTCCATGTTCGGCTGCCACTGAATAGCGAATGGGGGTGGGAGCCAGGGTACGTGTGGGACGCAGTGTACGGGTAGAATGCCGTGTACGCATGAACGCAGTGTACGGGTAGAATGCTGTGTACGCGTGGGACGCAGTGTACGGGTAGAATGCTGTGTACGCGTGGGATGTCAGTACCTATACGTGTTGTGCCGGGATGGCGACAGTGACAGCAATGATGACACTGGAGGCACCTCACAAATCACACGCAGACGTGTCGCTAATGCTAAAACATGCAGAAACGTCACTAGTGACATGCAGACACGTCACTAGTGACATGCAGACACGTCACTAGAGACATGCAGACGTGTCGCTAATGCTATAACACGCAGAGATGTCACTAGTGACAGGCAGACACGTCACTATTGACACCTTGAGCAAGAAACTCTAGATCAGCCACACCTTCTAGCGGTTCTGCGTGCTTGTTACAAGTGTGAAAATAACTGCACATGGAGGAATATCTAGTGAGATTAAAGGGTTACACTGTATAAGAACAGCGTCGAACAAGAATCATTTAGCAAAAAAATAATGCACGACGTGAGGTATCAGTTTAACACTCTGCCTTCAAAATTAGTCATGTATGGTACACAGGATCATCTAACCTAACGTAACCAAAGCACTATCATGTACGAATACAAATTTTCACGTTTCCGTCAAATTTGTGTTCATCAATCCAGCAAGCTAGTTCTGATTAGATAGAAAATTAATAAGATGACCAAATTTGTGAAAACATAATCCTTAATTTTTACATTCTCAACCGAGATATTCGTCGACATGAAATTTTACCTGCATCGAGAATCGCAGTCGAAATGTTAATATTTGCATTGTCTCTGAACTAATACGATCGTTCAGGACAGACCCGTGTTCGTGAATTGGAATACTGCGAGGGTTTTGAAATCAATGAGGCAACGACGCTAAAACTATATTTTATCAGTGGATCATTAGTTGCGAAAAAATGATTCCTAATGTTCCTGTTAGGAGGTAATGCTAACAGTGCTCCAGTATTTGAAGAAATTCCTAGCACGCCTACGTGAAGAAATTACCAACAGGCCTACATGTTGAAATTCCCACTAGGAATACGTGAAGAAATTCCCACTATGAATACGTGAAGAAATTCCCACTAGGAATACGTGAAGAAATTCCTACTAGGAATACGTGAAAAAATTGCCACTAGGAATACGTGAAAAAATTCCCAGCCCGCCTACGCGTTGAAATTCCCAGCAGGCCAACGTGAAAAAATTTCCACTAGGAATACGTGAAGAAATTATCAGCAGGTCTACATGTTGAAATTCCCAGCAGGCCTACGTGAAGAAATTCCCAGTAGGCTTACGTGAAATTCCCAGTAGGCCTACGTGAAGAAATTCCCAGTAGGCCTACAAGAGACATTCCCATTAGGAATAGGTGAAGAAATTCCCATTAGAAATACGTGAAAAAATTCCCAGTAGGCCTACGTGAAGAAATTCCCCGTAAATGAAGATAAGAACTGCAAAGTAAATCAACGTGTTACAACTAAAAAGAAAGGCCTCCAAATGAATGGATCACAAATCGAACCATTAATGATGAGCTGGCCATCATTACGAACCTCTCGTCTACTCAGTCATTTTCAGGCTACGCAAGTAAAAGAGCGTCAATAAGTGGCATGACACTCGGCACACGCAGCCATGCGCCATGTAGCTAATGAGGTATTATACCTGATGTATTTTTCTCTCTCATGAGCCCGATTTTACGGATTAATACGGGAATACATGTAGGAAAAAGCTCCACAAATAAAAAATATATAGATTAAACGCCTTCTCTTACACGCCAAGAAGCTTCAAACTACGGAACCATTAGCAGGCCATTGATTATTATTCCACTTAATGAATTAACTTCCACGCGCAAGCTAACACAATCCACACCCAATCCGAACAGGAGATGCTCGCCCAATTCTCAAGACAAACTTCCGTTAAGAAAATTATGGACAAACAAAGAGACTCCCACAAATATTTACGTTGAATTTCAGATGCCCCACCGCACTCAACACGGAGAGGAGAGAGCGGGGCGTGCTATGCGGGTCCCTGGTGTGCGTCTGAGCGCACCATTAGCGGCCTAAACACATGCGGATATTTGGCGACTGAATATGTCCCATGTCGTAGGTAAACGTGACGTGTTCTACTGGTGTTCTCACGGTCCTCTACGTGCTAAACTGGGTTACAGGTTTGGCCCACTTGTCGGTAGAGTTTTTTTTTAGAGAGGACTTGTTTCCAAATAGGAATCTCGGTATCGTATAACTCTTTGCCGTCGTGGATTCATATTACACTGATTTATACATAAGGAGAGATGAAATACAGCGGGTTTAAAGGAAAATATGTAACTCCTGAGGCATTCAGAGAACAGTTAACAGAACATTCGGTACGAGATTGATAACCCTGAAAGTTCATAAGGATAAACCGCAACAGAAAATAGGAATCAGTGAAAAATAATACATTATTGACCCTGAAATATGATCCATCATTCTCTCTACTCCTCAAATCCCAGGTGAAAATTGTGCCCGGCATCGCAGGTGATCACGGCAGTAAGGCCCGCGACAGGTTTTATCGCTGCAGCAATTCAAGGGCGAGGCGAGCGTTAACTATGGCTGCGCAGGAGGGCGCAAATTCACGACAGGCAAATCACACGCGATCTCCGTCGTCCACATAAAACCGGTCGGCGCAGAGGCTGTGCAGGGCAGCGCCGCCAGGCCCGTGTTGCCGCAACTAGCGGCAGGCCAGAGCAGGAGTTCTCGGTGCAGGCCCACATGTCAGGGCTGCGCAAATGATCCCTGCATCAAACTGAATAATTCTGCGCCGCCGCTACTTATTTAACACGTTGACTCCGAAGTGGGTCATGTATGGTACACGACAAAATTCTTCATTTTTAAATTCACAGTGGAGATATTTGTCGGCATATAATTTTACCAGTATGGAGAATCGGAGTCAACGTGTTAAAGGCCTGGAACCAATGCAAATTATGGTGGTGGACACGCGCGGCCGGCCGCCCCCATGTCGTAGCGCGAGTTTTGACTGGGGTACTAGGTGCATTTCAACTGTGCGTCGCTAGTACGCTAAGCGTTAAATTACAACTTACAATTTCGAAGAAAGAGTCGTCAAAAACAATAGGACACTCGAATATTCGCAGTGAAGAAAGCTGTAAAAAATTTATAATAAATACTTCTAAATTTAACAAGGGCCTGTTACTCAAGCACACGCCGTAAGAGGGCCTAACCTACACCATGTAGTACGTCGCTTGTTCTCCCTCAAGGCTAAGTTCTATCTATTATATTGATGAATGGGAAAAACGGAAATTTGAAGCCTAAAGTACATATGCGTTTTTTTTTTGTTCCTGCCCTCCGTATCACCGATACGGTTACCGTCAGTTTTTAATTGGAAGCCATACTCAAAAAGAAAAGTGTCTATAGTAATCAAGATACCAAACCCCCGCGGAGAAACGAACTAATGAAAGTTCAGTAACAAACAAACTAAATATGCAGACATGCGCAACAACTTCTTAGGAGAGTGCACACAAGTAACCGCTTGCAAAATATTCAGCAATACCAACTACTCGGGATAATTTTGTTACCTGGTCGCGATGCTCAGGTATTTTGGACTGGTGTGACGGAGAGCGCGGTGACAAGCGCCAGCGGTCACTCGCATCCGCGTAAAGAACAACGGAAGCATATTTCTTGGCGCTGTAATTGCTCGGAAGCAGCTCCTGCGTATCCTAATTACCGCAGTGACGGCTTCATATTTAAAAACTGTCTCGCAGCTGGCCCTGGCTGAGCGAGGGTCACCGGGTAAACCACCGCGACTACGACCTATTATAGAGCCACAGAAATTGGTGACGAAGCTGGCGAATTAACTTTGAATACAGCGTACTTTAAAAACAAGACAACTGTGTATACCGCAACAGTATAATAGGATAAAGGCTACGAGAAGTTGAGGAGTGAAGTACAAACACAATAAAAATTCAAAATGGGAACCTTAAACTGATTAATAAAAGGTATCAAATAATTTCTATCTATCTAATACTAAAATTACGATCACCTTGTTTGGTTACTTGTTTGTAGTCATTCAAACTCTCCAGTAATAACGTAACGCAGGAATTCAAAACATTTCTCAATTAAATAAAGGGTTTTCTATCGTATCATGGCTACGGTTTATTGGAACGGAGTGATTAAATCATTGTCTTTGTCATGGCTATTTGTTAGGAAATAAAGAATCATTACAGGCACAAACGAGACTTTAAAATAGTGACCCAACGAGTTACAGGTGGTTTAGAAGCTTTTAAAATTCCAATTTAACTTCAGTGACTAATACAATTTTAATTTTACTGCCAGGAAACCATAACACATCCATACTAGTTCAGAAAAAATATTTCAGCCAATAACAGTGCAACACTTTCGACGTTGAAAATTTAAACGAAAGTCATTCCGCCGCACGTGAGAGAACAGTTACATTTAAGGGGTTGAAAGCTGGCATAGAGGTTTGATGTGAAAGAAGAGCGTTCCCACACTGTTTAGATTCCTTGGTCACTGCTCGACCCAACAGCCGAGGCCTCCCTGCAAGGACTATTTCAAGTCTCTTCACCCTGATTAGTGTAATGAAATGTAAAATTACTAAATTTAAGTTACCACGATCTAGTAATACTAATGGTTCATCATATTATGTACGGGCATTTTTATTATGTTAACACTGAAATGAAACTTTAAGATTGGTGATGTCCCCAGAAACATGCCCTGAGTTTCGGGGCACATAACCAATATTCAAGTTTCATCTCGGCGTTAACATACTAAAAATGCTCGTACATAATTAGATGAACCATTCTCCAACTACTTACGCATGCAACAAAAAGAAGCACTCGCACTTTCATCTCGGCGTCCCTAGACAAAAATCACCTACACGTATCATTTGACGTAACATTTTCCAACCCAGCGTGCAGCAAAAAGGAGTAATTGACTAAGTGTAACCCGGAGATGCGCCCGGCAGCGGAAGGATGTTCAGGAACAAAGGTCCGGAGGCCGTNGGGGGGGCAGCCGCGGCGTGCGCTCGTGCGGTGGTGGCAGCTGATCTGGTGTCCGCGCCTGCATTCTAACCTATACTTTAATAAAGTCCTAATAATTTCGACTTGACAAAGGTCTTTATGGATTTTTGCTGTGCAAAGGTTCTATGCATATTTTTACTATGTGAAGGTATAATGTGTGTTTTCACTTGGCCAAGATCCTAATCGTTCTAATTTTTTTCGCTTTGCTAAGGCCCCACGTGAATGTTCCTTTGCAAACACTTTCCGTATATCTTTATTTACTTTGAAATGACTTCATCGATCACACGAAAATTTGACCTAAAGTATTTACATCTCAATGGCGCACATAAAAGTTGGGGAAGGGCAGTGGTAGTGAGTACGTACTGTGTGTCTTTACGACGTAGAAATGTAGCAATTTCTAGATATACCTGTATTAAGCTACGTTATTTCTAAATCTCTTACCAATAGTCAATTTGTGCTAAGTAATGACACTGGAGGAAACATTATGATATTCAAAAGACGAGTCGGTTGTGGTGAAGTAACGGCCCTTCCTAATTGTTGCAATCTACAATGAGAAACAAGTGCGAAAGAAATAGTAACTTGGTTGTGAGAAGTTCTCACTCTCGATGTAATTGATCGCACTCTACATACTTCAGGAGACCTATCCTCGTTTAACATTAAAGTTTTACAATCAAGTACACAAGTAACATGTAAAAGAATTTATAAACACATAGTGAGAGAAACATACTGAACAACAGAAATGAATGTTCACATTTCTCCATATTGTCAACAGTAAAAACATGAACTTTTCCTCCAACCATGATCGAAAAGCGCAGCGTTAAAGAAAATCCCCCATAAACTTTAGCTCACAATATAGAAGTTTTTACACATGCTTTGAACAACACATGATACACTAAACAAAAACTATCACTACCTCGAACAGATAAGTCAATATGATATGCACAATTATAGGGGAGGATATAAAGAAGTGAAGTGCCCTAATGCACGAATAACATCTGTTGGAAACAAGTCGATCAAAGAATAGCCCGATCTAAGACATTCGTAAACGATGATACAGGGGAGAAGTTCTTGAATTACAATCTAGTCTCAAAATATTCTCGTACATTAGATTCCAAACTCTTGAACTGGCAGCACTCGACTACATTTTTTGGGAAAGCAGACCGAAAGGGCCGGAAAAAAGTTCCCCCAAGAAAAAAGTTCCGCCAATTAAACCTAAAAGAGCTTCATCTTGCGACCACAAGTCTTCATTTGGGCCTCATGGGCTCTGAAGAGGCACTCGAGGAAGGCCTAATTTGTCACCAAAAAACAAAGGCCCAGAGAGGCCCGGCTAATGAGAGTCCCCGAAGCGCCACCACGCGACAGTAAATCGCACATGGCAGGTTGCCCTCTGCAGCAGCCGTCACCCGCCAGAACAGAGGTCAGAGTACCAACGGCCACGTGCTGCCCTCGGACAACCGTCGCAGCGTTGAGTTATGTCGCAGAACTGGCTGCAGTCTTTCGAAAAATGGTACAGTTTTATTCGAGAACGTTGCCTTATCAGTTTCAGCATAATGTGAAACAGTTCATCAATTATAAGGGTCCCAAAAATTACCCAACATTTTGCTCGTAATCAATTTTGAAGAAACCTCACCATATCAGTCAGAAAATCGTAAAAGTTCCCAAACTTCTTCTTAACCTCCACTGCGAATTCGTGTGGAGTGTTCTTTAAGCCGACAAGACAATTGACAGGAAAATACTAACTACTATTCGGTGCACGAAAAAACGTTTTCGTCATGAACGAGAGAGCTTTTCGCATGTTTAAAAATTCACGATACGCACTTGGAATTTTTGTAAAAAGAAATTCATTTTATTGGAATTGAGCTTTCCTAGTTTAGAGGAGAAATCACCAACGAAACAGTGCAGCCATAGCACAGACAGGCTTCGTACGATGAAAACTCAGAAAATGAAATACAGTATTACGGCCAAACACTTGCGCAAGATTACGAAGGTTACAACATCGGGAAAATGTTACACAAGCAGCACCAAAAGGTGGCTACGTCACGGAACAAATTGATGGATGTAAGTCGTGTAATGCACTATTTTTTACCGTACGTCTTGACGCGCACGTTATGCATGTCTGTAGCACGTCTTGACGTGCACACACGCACGTCATGCAGGTTCCCCGCACGTTTCATTACGCGTGTATGACGTATGTCTTGACACACTTAGACGCACGTCGCACACGTCAGTATAAAGCTAGGCCCCCAGTTCACTGAAACAATTGCCGCCGTTGGTCACTTCATATCGCTGCTTATCACCTCTTACACCAAACCCGCCGTTCAGTAGTTCCAAGAGCATGATTGATGAAATACCGCTGTCTCGTTATACGCCGCCCTAAATCACCCGATCGTTCTTCAAAAGTGACAATTAGAGTTCGATATTTGTCAGAAAAATATTTTTTTCAATTTTAACGAATAATAGCCAATTAAATTTTCATTACATAAGAAGATTACGTAAAATGCGCGTATAATTATCAAGTGAAATACCTCAAATACACCTAACAAAAGCTTAAGCACAGTACGAGTTATCGCAGGCTATAAAAAAGTCTTATGATGAGAATCGTACGTTGAATAAACTCGGTAACGAAATGATAAAACGCTTGAAAGTATATTCAATTTCTATCATCGCGAAGGACTCGCGGCATTTTTCCCCAGAAAGCACACAGGAAAATGCATATCAAGTGCACTCTATAGCTTCCTGAAAGCAGATCGTTCAAAGAGCTAAGACCTCCATGGAATAAGAATATCGAATAAATGTTTACGGAGCCGAGAGCAAAAGGCCGACTGAGGAAGACGCTACGGAAGAGCGGCACTGTAAAGGCAACAGGAGTTTACGAGCGATACAGTAGACAACCTCACGGCCAGCGTAGACACTAGCCACCTCGTAACCCAACTCGTCTTGACGGCTCTTCCTCTTCCAGCAACGGAAGATCTGGCTCAACAAAGTCGTCTTGAATACATTCGAACAGGGGTTCAGGATATTTTACAGTATTGTCCAATATAACAATAACTAATTCTTCAAAATCACACCACCACAGGTTCGGCTCTTTACCTTTTCAGTAGGAGATAACTTGTGCAGAAGCAAGTGTTTTATGAGACTTGAAAAATTAGGCAGTACCCTCGCATTTCACACTAATAATAGTCCCTTTAGTTTCTATGTTTTTTCTATGTACAAGAGTTCAAACATCGTCTCTGCTCCAAGAGCGATTCAACAGCGGCAGAGAAGAAAAAATGAAGAATGAAGGCGACAGGCGAGTATCGAGGACACTACAGTGCACGAGGTCGGTCGCGCGGAACACAATTCTCTCACATAAGAGAAGCACATAAAAAAGTTCACCCCCATAAAAAAGATGAAGCCCACAAACCTGGGAAATAAAACCCACAACAAACTCCTGATACAAGTTTGACTGATTATGCGATGGCTGGTCGCAAAGAAGAGCTTATTTCCCCTAACCCCTGGTGAGAACAGGCACGATCATTACAACCCATCGTGACGTTACAAAATTCTACATATACCCTCGAGGAGAGCTAAGTCTCCAAGATCTGATGAAGGATAATTTTCTTCTTCCAGAGCATCCACAAGGTGGCAAACCAACCCCAGCTGCAGTACATGAGAACATATTTGTGATAAGGGTAACAACCATACCGGAATTGAGCTAACTTTGACAGGTAATGACTTCTTAGACCATGAACAACACTAATGGTACCTTAGCAATCGCAAAATATTCACTATCAAGGTTAACCATAGCTTTCATTCGACTTACGAGTTTTTAAGTCAAAACTTTTCAATGATAATTAACGGTGTGAAACATTGGAAGACGTGTAAACAAACCCGAGTGTTTCCAATCGTTCAATATACATCATTACAAGAGGTAAATTACGGAGAAAGAAATCGACACGCCTTCAATATACTTCAACTTTATTCTACAGCTTTACGTATGCGAATAAAACACGACTACGCTAAAGATAACATCGTGCACCTTCCACCAAACTTTTCGAACTTTGAACGAAATTCCAACGATTGAAAACCATAATCCTATTTCTTCAACTCCACTCGATCGAAACGATCTTTCAACCAGACCCTTCCAGAACGGATGTAGACCTTTACCTTTCATCAATTCCGAAGCTACTTTTACGTCATTATGATTGTATTTTCGGAGCAAATCTTGGTCAGTCAAAATGAAGGTCGTTCAAAAAACAAAACAATATTAAAACTCGGCAACCCTGCAGTTGTATAATTCAACCCCATAAAAATCCTCTCAACATGAAATATTAGACGCAATATTCAATCCCACGATCCCACTTAGTCCTATTCCCAACATAAAATAAAAATGTTAGGTATAAGAGCACACGATAAATCTGGCTCAAAAGGGCAACACCGCACGCCTCCACAGGCACCTCGCTGGGCAGCGCAGCATCACAAGTCGGACGCCGCAGAGGAGCTCGCAGCTCGGGGGTCATCGTAAAGTTCTCCTCGAGCGCCACCAGGGCGCAGAGGGCAGCAATAAAAGGCACGCAGCAGCAGTAAACGTTCAAAGTGTCCCACAAAAGTCACGGGCATCGGAGAGTCCCGCACCAACACGTGCGTCGAGGCTAAAAAGGATGACGGAGAGCAGGAGAGGGCGCAGGAAGTGGCACTTCTCTCGCATGGAGGTGCATAGCGACGGCAGGCACTCCCGCGCCAGCCCGCACTAACGTGCCTTAATGACTCCATTATCGGATGTAAAACGCGATTGATATTAGTATGCTTTGCGCATGTGAGGAAGGAATGTCTATTTAGTTCATCAATGAGTATTAATGTTTTTTAGTAATGTGTTTTGTTATAGCGCGAAGGCTTTTTTTTTCTAATGAGAAAACGTGTTTCAATTGATAATCTGCTTGAATTAAAACTATTAAAATTAAATGCTAGGTTATAAAATATGATACTGTCTTTTCTACAAACGTGAAAACAAATTCCTAATGTTAATACGACAATGATGCTTAATCTTGGCAATAAAATTTCACAACAGTTGAACGAGTAAATTCAAAGTATAGCATTAAACCCGACGGAGCGCAACTTTCTGAATAATAAACATCATTGTTGAAAAGTGTTTACAATAAGTAAAGTTCACTGGAAATAATCATATCCAAAGGCATGCAATTTCAACTTCAAATTTCAATGATCAACCCAATTTTTCCCATTAAAATGCTTTTCAGGCAGTGACTTTGGTGCCGTCCACTAATCAACACAAGCTTTGCAATATCAACTCCAGATGACTACGATTATCAAAATAAAATTTAAAAATTATTTCCAACACCAGAGAATGCAAGGAGTTTATGAAATATTTCGTACTAACTAACATCAAAGAAAGTCAAATTAACACCAAGTACTCAATTACTTTTGGTAATAAACGAGCATCACCTCATACCCAATTCATATAACAGTTTTGTAAATTATGAAGTAAATTCAAATATATCCTCGAGTGAACACGATTTTGTGCAATGAACTCAAACCACAGAAATATTTTATACTGTGTTCAGAATTCAAAAGTTAAATGAAAGTTCGAGGAATTTTCCCTGGCAATTAAGCAGCGAAAGCAAAAACTATACAGCAGGTAAATTCACGTTCTCGTTCAAAATAATTCAGCATTAAAATATCAAATGTCTTGACGAACAGGCTACTCAAAGGGGCACATTCCAAAGGAGCAACTCTCTCCTTCAACAATAACGCGCATAGGCTAGCAAGAAATTTGATCGGGTTACACTACAAAGTAATTCCAATCTGGCAATTTAGAGGGAATTTTACCCCCATTATGGTCGTGAGATTTAGACATCAAATAGAAAGGCTCACCTTTCTCTCATTGAAGGCTACTTTGCTATGCGTAAAAATATCGACACTGTATCCGTGCTACGGATCCTTGAAAAGAAGGGTTTTTGCGGGCCCAAAGAGCCCTGTAATTGGTGGATGATGGGCAGGTAGGCGAGGCTCCTCGAGAGAGAGGCGTCGCAAAAAAAGAATATTGGAGTTGGATGAGGTAGCAGGCTGGCAGCATTGACAGGTTTCAATAACGCATTAAGGCACATGACAACCACATCATCCGCATCAATATCATGCCGAGACCTCGGTCTCCGCCCAGTCTTGCCCATTGCACCGCACACGCATACAAGTGGTAGTTTCGAGACGAGCTCAAAGGCCCGACCGTTTGCACTGCTACATCGCGGCCAGCTTCAAGTATTTCAAAACTGTAGAGACTAAACAATACCACACATACTGCACGACGGTGAAATGAAAATCCGCTGCAGAGCGCCAAGATTTTCTTTCATCGCATTTATTTCCCTAATTTATCACCACGAAAATAATCAGTAAAATAGCGCGCAAACAGAACCAGCATGCATCTATTCTGGGAATCGAAACCCGGGTTAGTTTAATCGAAAAATACACCTCGAACGTATGAAGAACGGCACAGTTGTTTCATACTTGATTTTGAATAATTTTCCAGAAGGTTCAAATAATTTCGCACAAATTAAAGCGGATACAACTGATATTACACCACAAAGAACTTAAAATTACAACAAAACATAACAGCGATTGATTATACGAAGATTAATCACAGGTCCAACATTGATGTATAATTATAACAAAAACCATGCACTATAAACCCATTATAACTAGAATAAATTTTGTGACTTATGCCGACTATGTTTTCCAATGATAACATACATTTTGAAATTTATTTTTGTTCGAATTCACCACAAATAACTATCAAATGGATTATAAATGATGTAATTGCCCTAAAATTATTTTCAAGGTCATTCATTGTATTTGAATTTCCTTTTCAACCGTCTTCAAGCGGGCACAGTGGGTTAGTGTGTGTCAAAGTACATCATTTTTGCAAGCTATGATCGATTCTTTAGTTCCGAAGAGATTAAAGACAAGAAGAATGTATGCCTTCCCATTAACGAATGACGCACGGCAACGTTGAAGTGCCGACATATCTATTTTACGTAAACATTAGCAAATAAATTAAAAACTGCCAAAGAAAATGACATCACAAGAGCGCACGGACGATATCGTTCACTGTCTCTTATGACGGCAGGGACTAAAATGAATCCACGGTCGACTTGTTTTGAAGTACAAAAATGAAATCAAAGCATAATAGATGGGATTATTAGTTAGTTTAAAGCGTCCTATTGGTGGAATGAGACCCAAAAAAGAGCTAAGAGAAGGGACCATTTAGTAAGGGACTGTAGAGAACAGAGAATCTAGGCACATGGTGTGTTCCCCCACAGGATCCCATGCGCATAAAAATAACTAGTTAAGAAGGATGAGAAAGAAATGACAGAGGAGATAACGAAAGTGTGAAAATTAAAAAAGGCAAAATGGGCATGAAGATAAAAGTCCCCAATGTTACCTATCGCTACGTTCACCTAAGAGTGTTTTCCTGGAATCGCTTGCCCTCATAGCATACAGTAAACAAACCCAACTGAATCGACTCTCATTGCCTATCATGTCCCCTTCCTGAAAGGTCGAAATTGGTTTCTGTTCACGCGGCGATGCTTTGAGTAGCTATTCAAGACTTACAAAAACGTCTGAAGTACAAAGTTATAGGTGCCGATATCAGTAAAATTGTTTTGTTCCATTCCACAAGCCTAATAAATTCAGAACAGCAACCCGCTTTTCAAGCTGACATAACAACTCCATTCAACACCAATATTGAGACCAATGGCGATTAGAAAATATCGCTACTGCAATCAGTGACACGATACCGCCAGATACCGATTTGGAAATTGGAATCCATGAAACTATACCACACTGGTATAGATACCATTAGATATTCATACAGATTTCAACAGGTACTGACAGATATACATGAATGATCGCTGACGTGTATACCATTGATAAGCATCAAGTACTGACGACAAAGCTAGTATCGAGGCATGACGTACATAAAATCGGGTATTATTCACAAAATGACAACCATGGAGAATGTAGTATGAGTACAGCTAATTTAGACCTCTAATACTGCGCTAGAAATGCAGCGACAGTCAAGAAGCTACGGTAGACATCGGCACGCAGCGGTTCCTCCCGTACAGGTAACTCGAGTAGCATGAGCACCAGCAGTATGCGCCAAAAAACTGTAGCCTGCCAATCAAAATCTAATACGAGCCAATACAAGAGCCATTCATTGGTCCAACGCAGCCAATCAACCATCGATTGGCTAGGAAAACTCAAGAGGAGAAGACGGGACAGCTTCTGAGGTTGAAATTTCCGTCGTGGACCGTACATAATTTCTGCTGATTTGCCTTGTACAAAACCAGTACATAGGAAATCGTTATTCAAAATTTTTCATACAAAATTTCTTCCAACATATATCGAACACAAAAAAATCGCGGCGTGTGAGTGAGGTGTGAGAACGACAGAGCAGAATGATCTTTGCTACGAGGATCGAGGACTTTTTGGCGTCCATCTCCTGTGAATTGGAGAGGGAGTCGCTCTGCCAGTCCAAAAATTAGAAGGTATCTAAGCTACCAGAACTCGTCGGCGTCCAGCTCCCTTGAGTTGGGAGAGTCGTTTTGCCAGTCCAAAGATTAGAAGGTATCGAAGTTACCAGTACTCGTCGGCGTCCAGCTCCCCTTAGGTTGGAGGGAGTCGCTCTGCCAGTCCGTAGATCAGAAGGTATCTAAGCTACCAGCACTCGTCAGTGTCCAGCTCCTTTTAGGTTGGAGGAGTCGCTCTGCAAGTCCGAGTATTCAGACATGTCCCAACCAATGCTGCGAGCACTGCTCAGAATGTCTGGCTTCACGAGCCACACAATTAGCTCCATCACACATTTGGTGCGAGTTAAAAATGAAAAGAAAAAAATGGAAAAGAAGAGATAGCAAAGAAAGTGTGTAACTTAACACGTTGGCTGCGCTGATATTATTTTCCTAGGGCAAAACGACCCACCGGTGGGTCGTTTCGCGGTCAATGTGTTAAACGAAACAAAATGGGCTTAAGAAACAAGTCCCAAAGGCATATCTACAGCCGAGGTAACCTAACAGATCCCCCTTGGGAGACGCCAGTCCCAGTAGCATAGGATAAACAAACCTAACTAACTTAACCCTATTATCTATCCTACGCCATTCTGAGACGCAATTCTTGCAAACGTCCAACGCACCTGCACAAGTGCTGCACTCAAAGGTCACACGAGAAGCTACAGACATGTGTTGAGATCGAGCGCTATTGCAGCATTTGCGGGATCAGTTGCAGCAACAGCTAACACCAAATCACTGATAAAAGATGCTGTGCCTGTTAGAATCGCATTGAATTCACAAGGTGATCCCAAGTCTGCATTTGGGAAGCACATTTATGTAGAGCGTGTGACCTTGAAATAAAGAGAGGAAGATTTGGAATCAAGCGTCACAGAATAAAACGGTACGATGTAGGTCAAGCATGAAAGGAAATGTTAAGTCAAGATAAATTGGACGCTGAAAAAATAAAATTTATAACGACAGCGTGTCGGGTTGCACATATTAATTTAGATTTCCTATATATGATCTGCCGCATCCGTTTAGTCGTGCAATACATAGACACGCACGGATATAAAGAGTGTCAATGCAATAATATCAATTTTGTTCACAGCATTGTTCAGAAGATGGTGTATACGAAATGCGCAACGGCGATTTAGATGATACGAAGCGATCACTTTACCACCATCACTATTTAGCTGCACGAACCTAGATCACTTTACCACCATCACTATTTGGCTGCACGAACCTAGATCACTTTACCACCATCACTATTTGGCTGCACGAACCTAACAGAACATACGCGCGCGCAATGGTAGGCACTTCCAGAAAGAAGACAAGAGCATACGAAAAACTAAGGTACGAACATTTAGACAGCTGATTTCATCTGATACGACACGATAAAAAACTATGAATCAAATTCTCACGACATTGAACAAGCCGAAACACTAATTGCCGCGCAACTTCCAACAGGAATGAAGTTTTCAACCGCCGAATAAAAGCAGTCATGAGCGGCCACTGGCGCATGACGCATACATCAGCTCCCGACTTGAGCCTCACGCTGACCCGGGACGGGAATTTGCGTTTTGTGCCGGCGACTCAATGAAGACATTAAGCGCATCTATTATTTATAATACAAGAGACATGGCCTCGAGCTATTTAATTTCGCAGCAGCGAGGGTCGTTACGTTTTTACGACAGACGCCGGCCTAAGCCGATCTATTGACATTGCCGTTTTACGACTCGTAGGCCTACCTCGCGAGCTGCCCTCGAGCCTAAATACACAAGCGCGCAAAGCAACAGTGGCAAGGCGACGCTCTATACAGTAACTGTTACAGAACAGCAAAAATACCTCTGGTTATATTCAAAGTTGAAAATAAATAGTTAAGCTAATAAACTAACATGAAATAATTAACATTATTTTCCGACGAGTTGCGCCGAAGGATTTGCGAAGTCACACAAATGGCGCAAAACTTGAGTGCACGCATGTTACGAGACGCAAACACTCAAAAGAAAACACTCCATTTCAGATACATCAGCCTCAAAAGTATACAAATTTACTTCAGCCCTATAATCCTAAAAATATCGACGACGTTCTCGTTTGCGTCAGTTAATCGAGTGAAAATGATTTGCCAGCAAAAAAAAACGGATCACCCTGCTCTAAACCAGTGGTTACAATAACAATCAGCATCAAACGTTGCAAATCTTACTCAGGTGAGGAAAAGCGAACAAGTCCGCACTAAAATGAATATAATCGTCTTAAGTAACCAACAGGTCTCCGAAAAAGGAGAGCTGTGCACAGATTATGCAAGCTTTCCCCATATCACTCACAATCGTATAATACCTAAATTGGTCGATTTATAGTCTAATTGTGTAGTTCAATCATAGAATCAAGCATAGGATCGGTCCATATAGATAATAATGTGAGACAAAATTACACTCTTATCTTATTCCTGGATTATAACCGTAGTGTTCACTTTCGTTTTAAGTGATACAAATGGAAAAAATTCAATGCTAAAACTTACGTGATCAAGTCAATGAATTTTCATACTTATTTACATCATACCAGTGATCCCACTATATATTAATAGCCCAGTGTTGCTTGGTCCGTCCGTCTCTTAGTCACGCTCTTAAGGATTTAGCTAGGAGAAAATTCCCGGGTCCGTATTTCTAAACTAATAGCGAGACTGCCAGATAACGCAGGCCGTATCAGTGACCCTGAAAATAACGTTTCATGTCAGAGTTACGGTAAATAAGAGGGCATCTTAAGAATTTAACATCATTTGTCCCGCCATTTTTGGCGGGGCGCGTCTTCTCGTAAATAGATATTTGAGATATGTATATTGCATGAGTAAAATTTCATAGAAATAATGGGCATATTTTTCTGTGGAAGGACCCACAAAGTAATACAATTGTCCAGTACCTGCAGCCACCACTCGGACGTCTCAAGCAGCACGGGCCCACATTTCAGGTAAAATAAATAATCACAATAGCGGTACCGGCGCGTCCTTGTTACAGTGACGGGACCACGAGGACACTTCGCATGTCATTTAACTAAATCAACTGATTTGGGAAGAACAAGACCTCAGTTTTTTACGTTTGATTGAACAGAGAAAATAAAATGAGATTGAGAAACAGGTTGTGTCGAGGTTCTCCAGTACTTATTTCACAACGAAAAAAACTTGAAGGCTGCGAACCTTCGTTGAAATTCACAAGCGAATTCAGTGCGAACAGTCACGTAATCTGAATAATTGTTCAAACTAAATTGATTTCACAAAAACAAGTCAGCACAATTTCTTTTGTTAAATTAAGATTCAATTTGAACGAAAAGTAAATTAATGCGATGCACATGACAAAATTAGCTCTTCAATAAATATGTAACATCAGTCCTTCCATAATTTCCTGGTATGATGCGAGTTCACACAATTGCAATAAAAGATTATTTTCTAATTTTTCTTATCGCCACTGCAAACCTTCTCCAAGCGAGAGGAAATGATCCGGGCACGTAATTCAATTTGAAGCAATCGCCCCATGGCAACGCCACTGCTTTAAGAATCTTCAGAAAACAAAAATTTCTCAGAAAAAAAACATTTGGGAGCGACACTTCCGACACATGCCTGAGAGTTTGTCACATGAGAATTTTCGTATTTACCACGGTGACGGAGCGTGGGAGGGGGAACGTATTTTGGGTGAGCCACTGCGGATTATCCTTGTATTGAAGTCAGCTCATGTCTGCACATTTTATTCAGACCTATTCCAACTTCATCCCAATATGGAGTCGGCCGCATTGTGCTGGAATTGATACCCCAAATCCACGCCTCACGTTGGAATGGAGTTACGACTGATTCCTGTGGACATTGGAAAGTCCACTCGGTATTGTAGATACAGGGCCGTCAAAACTTTGTGGGAGTGTTTTCGAGTCGCAACATGTGAGAACGTCGTAGATTAATCCCCATATTTTCTGATTAAACCTAATACTTTATGAATATAAAATTGTAGTGCATTGCTTCGTTTTGAGAAAATCGTACAAAAATGAACGGGTCTTTAAATTTGTGGCAAAATGGGGAAATTTTCAATCCTATGTTTAATTACATACCAAAATTGAATTCTACGTACATACATCTTTCATCAACTCAGTAACCAAAAAAATAATGAAGATCACGAGTTCACAAGCCCTTTACATTTTTTATGCAGCTAAGGAATTATTTATTCTTATAAATCAGGAGGATAGTCACGACCGACGAATGATCTCAGAAAGGCCATCCCTCAAGTTTCGGAGCATAATTCGTCTATCGTTAACACTCTCACTTCCATACCACCATCCTGTTCCCCAACCGTACACCGCGCGATCAATCTCCACCACGCAGGCAAAGAACGTAACGGAGAGTTCCACAGCTATAAAAAATGAAGGGAGGCCATTCATTACGTTAACCTACGCGCCATTGTGCAGGAGTGGAAGGATGCACGGCAGCAACGCCTACGACGCTCACGCTGAGCGTCATTTCCTTTTGTAACGCGTTAATTTACGACGCCTTTAGGTTAAGCAGGTGACCTGCAGCGCGTTTGAGGGGGTGGAACTCGATGATGGAATGCTTCTATTTTTTAACAACGGAATGCGTGGAATGCACCCAATGAAGCCGTGGATGACGTGGTACCGAGGGTAACGGCTAAGTATTTAGAAATCAACATGCTTGAAAAGGGCACTAGCATCATTTTCATAAGCAAAATTTGGAAACAGGTTTCTACATTTCCAATGAACATGAAACCAGCCGTTTGAGACGAATGATTCATTTTAAGCGGTACACAGAAGACGTTCCACAAAGACGCCCAAATTTGAATTGGATGACATTTCTGTGTTTTGAAGTTTGAATGCGCTTGTTTTAATCATCTTTGTTTTCTCTCTTTCGTCTCAGTGACGGTTTTTAGTTTCTTTCGTCGAAATACCTGTGTGGCATGCGTCATACAACAGGAATTCCTGTGTGGTACGCGTCATACAACAGGAATACTTCTGTGGAATGCGTCACACACCATGAACACCTGCGTGGAATGCGTCACAAACTATAATCACTTGCGTGGAATGCGTCACACACCATAAACACCACCGTGGAATGCGTCACACACCATGAACACCACCGTGGAATGCATATAGCAGCAGTTTACCACTAAGCAAATCTCACCCTGAAGATTTCTCACCCAAATTCGATGCCCCTCATGGACCATAAGAGTAACTCAATTCAAGCGACAGGACAAGTTTCTCAAACTAACCAGCATTTATAAGAAGTAGGATGAGATTATGTGTCCCAGCCTAGCCTCCAAAATACATAGTAAAATCCAGTTTGACGCAATTTTTACCCGTGAGATATTTCTATAGACTCTCAATGTTAGCACTGTCAATTATAACCAATCGTAGAATTTACTCGAAACTGGATTAACACTTTGACTACGCTGCTCCACACAGGTAAAATTACATGCCGACAAATAACTCTACTGTGAATTTAAGAATGAAAGATTTTGGTATCACAAATTTGGTTACTCTATTAATTTCCTTTCTAATCAGAACTAGCTTATTCGATTGATGAACACAAATTTGACGAAAACTCGAAAATTTGTATTTATACCTGATAGTGATTTGGTTACATAAAGTTAGGTTAGATGATCCCGTGTAACATATACGACCCACTCCAGAAGCAAAGTGTTAAATAACAACACAAACCGCACTAAAAATTCGGGAATTATGAAACACAGCTTCAACGATGATCGCAAAATTCCAAAAATCGTATATTAAGACACACAAAATCATGTCATCCTAACATTCAAATAAGTAAGGACAAGATGCAAGGACACCGCCCAATTGAGAACTCACTTTCAACGGTCGTTGGAGCGCGGCTTGCTCTCAATAATGGAGGCCTATGTAGCTAGAGCGTCTTGGGTTTCCTGGACATTGTGCGGCTTTGCTCCAGCACTTCTGTTCTTTTGTGCGCACTTACACGCGCGCCTTCCATTTGTTAGAATTATGACACCTCCCAGGAGACGGAGCTTCTAAAGTGTCACGCGCCTGGTCCCTCCAATTCCAAGAGATCTCGTAATTAGCGAGAACAAAGCTTCCCCCGCCGGGGCCTTCCTTTGTCACTCAGGTTGCACGCACGCATTCTCAACACCGAGTATTTCAGTCGTCAACACTGAACATTTTGTAGTCATGCACATGAATTCAAGAATTGTGCAAGGGATAATTCCCTAATTACAAATAACAAGGAGGAGAGACTTCGTTGTCAGATACAAGAATCATGGATCTGGTCGAGACGCATGTTCACCAAATCAAACTGAATTAACAAACAAAGGTAGTCACCAAATGTTGAGCCACTAACCCAGGGGTCACCAAACTACGGCCCGCGGGCCGAATACGGCCCGCGACGTCAGTTCATCAGGCCCGTCGACGGTACTTTAATTTGTTTGATAAAACGGTTGGAACACGAGATGTTGTGATACAATTT